>JTDE01001286.1:40295-123634 GCA_014338405.1 Paragonimus skrjabini miyazakii
AGTCCCGGCAGTGGCGATGATATGCACTACTGACGAGTGCTAATTAGAGCGAAACTCGAGTCTGGTGCTTTTTGTAGAAAGGGGCTGACTGGATAGTCTACAGGAATGCGACAGCTGCGATCAGTTGTGGGTGATGTTCAACTTGAAATAAACCAAATCCCCGACTACTCACCAGTAATCCAAAAGTACTATAAGTCTAGAAAAAGCACCTACAGCAGCCTACGTAAAACATGAACAATACTGAACTCTAACCTTGTCTTCGACTGGCGGCTGCAAGTAATAGAATATAAGATAGGTTCACACTTATTCGGTATTGCTCAGAAAGATAGATCTTCCCCCTGAGTAGTTTCGACAACAGGCAAAGTTGATCCAACGGGACGACTTCGAAGATTAAACAGCGAATCGGCAATGATATGCATGATGAAGTCATCTGCCTGCTAAGTGTTACACGAATGTATGAAGTAATATTGAGTTCATTTCAATACTTTTATACCACCTATACTACTTAAAAGCCTTCGTTCAGAAGAAACATTCGCAAAATTGTGAACGCAGTCGGGATTCTTATAAAATTATCACGATAGGCGGCCACCTTACAATTGCATAACTATATCAGATTAGTTGAGTACGCTTCTCTAAGTTTCCTTTGATTGGAGCTTGAAATCAATTTATGGCTGACTACTATGAGTCTGGATTTCAATTAGTGTTTCAGACAATTCTAATAGAACCCCGTGGAACTGTGCACACCATCCTCTGAATGAATCTGGACAGATGGTGCTGGATCACTTTGGTGAATAGTGTTATAACCATTCTAGTTTCTTCCTCTGTTAGAATCGTGACAGATGTTGGAGCAGTCTGCATCAATTTCCCTCATGCATTTTATTCATCAAGTACCTGTATGCGAAGTTACGGCATTTTTAATTCCAGCTGTTGCTAAATTAAATTATATTCTTTTTCTGAAGTTAAATAACCTGAATATTTAAAGAACCCAGGAGAGGCTGTAGTTTTCGCACCGGAACACTTCATGTTGGATAATTTCATGAGACGGATATGCTTATACTGTGCAACAGACGTCCACCGCCGAAATATACGTACCCGTCCTTACCACCAGCCTCCACACAGCACATCAATAGTTACTCCGTAATTGTCATAAAATAACGATCAAAGAAAAAGCAAGCTCCAGGCTGTAGCGATAAAACACATAGTAGAAAAGACGTTACATTCCTGAGGACGCCGTGTCCGGACTTAAATCTTTGAATTCAAGCAGCGCACATCTTGAAAGCAACCAGCCGAATTGCATTTGGTAAAAAAACGACATTTACGAGATAGCATCCCCGTGGCTTGTGCTGTCTCATTTCATTTAATACATTTGCTTCACAAACCACTTGGCTTAACGACGGAAAATTTCACCTTTCCTAATCGGGCAAGCTAGCATCTCTCTTAACATCTCAAGCCGCCAACTCTATAAATCATGAGGATTCAAATTCGAAACACTAACGTGACTTACCACGGTTAACCATGGTTTACTTATTCAACCAGTCACCGCTTGTCCACATCGCACCTTATGTCATTGATAAATAGTGCAGTCAGTCATCTGCCATGACAGGCACGCTCTGCAGATACCACACCCCAGTGGTACGATGTACAATATACAATGTACGACGTATATACATATATGACTCAACCATCTAAGTTCATATATCTTTAAAGTTATGTGGACCTTCATATGCATGTTAATCTAACTTGTTCTCTCAGATACACCGTGATAAGTTAGTGCGGATGAAAATATCTGCAGCAGCTTTGGTACTCAAGTGTCCTTCGTCTTTGTAACTTTCTTTCTACGTCATGATGCTCTATTTGAAACAAGTTTTTTCCAAAAAACCTAGAGTTAATCGCATTTGGCAACAAAGCATTCGTGCTTTGTAGCCTAATTCTATGGAAAGATAAAGTGTTACGGTGACTAATGAAAAACGACGGTTGATACAAATTGAAGACGAATGCTACCTCTTCAAAAGTGTTGTTTTCAGATAAAGTTGTAAAATGATCTGTTTTGAAATTAGACATTAAATTTGAGTTTTCATCTTGCAAAAGGCTCGTCAGCATTAGTTATCCTTAATACCGTTAAGATATGAGCTTTAGCCTGCAAACTCGTTAAAGAAACATGATGACCACTTTTCAACTAACATCGGATAAGACAAGGCCAAATTACTAAACCTAGACGCCCAGTAATAGTTGTTAGTGAACAAGTCTCAAACTGCTTGATTACCTTGTACAACGATACAACACTTGTTATAGTAACTTTATTTGCTGACGCAAATACTAGAGTTTATTAGTCGAGGGAGAACAACAGAGGTTGTTAACGATGATGAGCAATACGCTGATTATTAAACAACGATTGTGACAAAGTGTTTGTCTATAATAAATTGGCCGTAATTATTGCAATGTGAATGATGTGGCGGTAAACGCTATCACCTCATGAGAATATAGACCAAGTTGAAATCTCAGTCACTGTAAGAATGTGCATTGCAGCTGAACTTCAAAACCAGCGGAACTCACGTTGATGGCTTTTCCCGAAGATAACTGGTTAGAAATTCTATTTGAATGTGAGGGATGTTGACATTTGTGAGGTCCATTCGAGTTGTATCAATCGAATCTCTGATTATCTACCGATGACTAATTGAGAATCAGATGCTTGTTACATAATTCTGTGTTTGTCTATGAAGATTCAGTCGAGTGACTTTCAGTCATGCACAGATTTCCCACGAACGCCCGTGGACTCGGCACTCTCACCTTTCATAGCTGAGGTTCAACAACGGTTTATCAGACAGCTAGTGTGTTTGTAATCCTGTCCGGTCCATGCTGGCTGGACGTAATAATTCGTTAGGTCTATTTTTGTTGACCAATGAATAATCTCTGTATTGTTCATCCTTGGAGTGTTCACTCAGCTGCAGTGCAAGCATACTTTGTTGGTCAGTTGAGCTAATTTTAAATGTATCAGTCAACTGGAGAAAGGCGGCAGAGGAACGACGCTAAAACACTACGGAATGACATACGCGGTTTAGAAGTTATCATACAAAGCTGGAAATGACATCATGGAAAATCCCATATGTTTGCAGTATGCCACTTTATGGCAGATATCTGCCTTCAAATTTCTCTGACGTGCATATAATCTTCTGTGAAATAAGGTTGATTTTTGCTCGAATACATCAGAATACGTCGCTGAGATAGCACATTTTACTTATCATGTTAGTAAGATTATTAACGGACATGTTTTTATTTTAGCTCACTACAAATCCGTTTCGATGAATAGGCCAACTTTAATCTCTGATAAGCAAATTCAGATAGATGGACTTGCTTTCGACAAAGAAATAATTTGGGGAAACTGGAAACCAGGAGTAACTTATCTGAAGTACATAACTGTTCACAACTGTTCCGCGAAAGTGAGAGAGTGCAACTATTTGTAAGTTGATCAGGACAAGTAAAGCCGAACTTAAAAAATCAGCCTGCCAGATACCGCGGATTTTCAAACGGTCTATCCGAAAAAATGGAGAAAGATTGCTGCTGGTTCTGTGTTTAGGCTTCCTATACTTTTCAAACCAACGGAAGAAAAAGCTTACGAGAGTCATATAACCCTGCGTATAAAGGTGGGTGCGTCTTGATACCCTTCCAACTGGTTTTTCCCATGAAATAGGACCAAAAACAAGTTCAAATAGATCTGCGGGCCATTTTACCGGAAGTTAACATCAGTGTGCCCACAAAATTGGACTTTGGACCTGTTGGAATTGATGACACAAAAACGCAAATATTCATCATCAAGAATATGAGGTAGGAGGTCCCAGTTTTTTTATTATCAATCTACTAAACAGTAATTTGGAAACCTCATTTACATTTCAACTGACCGTGCCGTTTCATATAAACACATTATCTGGAATTCTAATGCCTATGGAAAAGAAGATGGTTGAAATGACTTTCTCACCCACGGTAAGTAATCCTATAGTACCTTGATACTGGAATGGCCACATTTGTCTAGGAGTCGGGTGCATACGATCAAGAAGCCTACTGTACATATGGACCAGATAGTTGTCGTTGTGTGACGATGTACTTGAGCGGTATCGGTGAGTTCCTTAATGATCTCAGAACTAATGTTTCCCAAATATAGGTGAATATCCGGGACTAAAGTTCTCTCTAGATGACTCCACGGAAAATTATGACCATTTTCAAGCAGGGAAAGAATTAGAGTTGCATTTTCCAGTGATCGCCTCTGGTTCTGTAACAACTAAATTCCTGAAAGTTGCTAACCGTTCCAAAGTGAGTTGGATTTGGTCGTCATATTATCAGCTGACTTTTAGGAAGGTCATCTAGGCCAGAGTATATTTTGTATGCTTTTGTTTGTCTGATTTCGTGCGTGTACGTTTTCACCTCATGGCTTAATATTCAACAGCGAACTATCGTGTTCAACGGTATGAACAATATTGTTGATTGGCTGTTATTTGCGAGACAGTTTGAATCACGGATACTGCTAGCTGAACGATTTGACCTTACTTTCAATTACAGTTGGGTTGTTTACTTGTAAGATGTAAGCAACTTGATGTAGAGTGTCTGAATTAAGAAATAGGTGTTTTAAGTAATCACACCTGATCGATTCTCTTTCGTTTGCTTCCTCATTAGGATTCTCCGTGTTCGCATGGCGCTTAAGCAGCTGTGTGAGCCTTTGCTGTATTGTAGGTTTCACCGATTTTATCCGTACTTGTTCATTTAACATCGAAATCCTTACTTTAGAAGACTTTTAAACGCTATTTGGGTAACAAATTCTACAGGTACCTTCATTTCGTAAAAATGGATATCATACTGTCTGTGAATTGAGGCGTGACAGCAAACTTTTGTCCTAAACATCATGTGCAACACTGCTTTTGGTGGACTGATGGAGCTTGGGTTAAACAAACCGAGTGTTCAAACTGGTATCTAATTAAAACAAGACAACAATAGGCATTATGCAATCTTCTGTCCTGGAAGTCAACCAGTTACCGCATCCAGTTCCGCAGCTCTTATAAGGCCTGTGAAATCCAACCTTGGATAAGCAAACTTTACCGTACTGACGACTGATGTACGCCGATCATCAAAGCCTGCTATCTGTATTCTTCTACAACCTTTGAACACATCTGTTTTCACAGTCATTTCCTACTGCTTCCCAAGTTACAGTACCGATTTTACCTGTTTTCAGTTTGCCCTTAACTTCGTCATTATAGCGAAACAAGACACTCTTAGAATGTGAACACATCTCGAATTATGCCATGTTTTCCTTATTGGGCCGTTTCTTAAACAGTGTACCGCATAACCTGAATAATCACTAACGAAAATATTTTGGATTCCATTTCGGATTTAATTCGTGAATAAGAAGGCTGCTTATGTCGAAGTTAAGCTGAGAGAGGAACATAGAAAAAAGAATTAGACTTTGATGAGTACAAATGGTTGTTTTTGACTGAATCTAACGGAAGATGTAGAGATGCGTTTAAAATAATAAGAATGCAGTTTATGAGTTATGTCATCTGGACTCTTGGACACAAGTGCTTCGTACTCTTTGAACCAATGAGGACCAATTAATTCAACAAATTGTTAGCTGGAAATACCATCGAAATGATATAGGTATAACAAAGATTTGGCAGAAAGTCTAACAGTTGTTACCAACAAATCTGAGAAGACAAAAGTGAATCTAGTGCGGGAACACATGTGCATAGATAAATTGAACAAAATGAGATTTAAAAAGTCATACGGAGGGATAACCTTCTGCGCAAGCTTCACTAGATAGAAGGGGTCATATCATATGATTACTCAAAGCATTGTCAGATGATTACCTTTCAGGATTCAAGGTAAAAGCAGGTTTTTCTATGCATAGACAAACAATCTTTGTGGGGTCCTCCTTAGTGATTGTGGTATTCAAATAGAAGAACCATATTGGTATATTTATTCAACAAAACCTTAGTCATTTTAACAGTTCTGGCAAATTGTGCGGTGAAGCTCACAAAGGAAACGGCGTTGGAAGTTTGACACTTAAAACCATATCATCTGAGCACACTAGAACAAAACGTTGGCGCGGATATCACATAAAGCAAGATGGAGAATGGAGAGAACGATAGGAATCCAGAAGAACATTAAAGCCGTTTGTGAGTGACAATAGATTTTGACCGCAAAACCTGGTAACCCTTGACATTAAGAATCAGTGGCTAAGAACTGAACAACAAACTCGTTTAACACATGAAGTTGCGCTTAGATACTGGTGATCCAATTGCATCACTGTTACTACGTGATATGTGTGACCAGCCTCGGCTCTTCTATGAAACGAGGATGGAATAGAACGATCCAGTTAGGCAAAAGAAATAACGGTTGGAGTGTGAGCAAAAACTCACAAACCGATTTGAGTGTGTCCTTTTTTAAGCTAGCTTTCGTACGGGAATCAATTCTTGAAAAAATATAAAGGCTAAGGAAATCACAAGAAGACAAATTGAACAGTTCCACTCTCAGGGATTGATTTCATGGTAAACGACAACTTCGCACGTTATAACAAGCCGACTAACCAATTTTATTGTAAGTTGACACGTAAATTCCTCGCGTTTCCCCACTGCAATTTCAATTTTTGTGTCAATAGTTGTAAGTAAAACATCTCTGAAGCCCTGTTAATAAAACGATGAAACACAAAGTCTTTCAAGGTACAAGTCAGAAATGCAAACACTGCTGAATCTTGACTTTAAAAACTCTCGGTTTCGACGGAATTTTCGCTGACGTGAACAACACGCCCTTATGCAGCATGTATTCTATCAGCTGAGCGAAGAAACTGCTGCGTGAGTTTAGAAATGTAGCGAGTATAATAGGTAATATTTTGATGGTCACATTCAATTGTATATTTTCGACGATTTTGATCTTTTATCTACCTTGGTTTTTGTCAAGGTGTTCATTTTGTAATATCCTTCCCTGAGATAAAAAAAACAACTCGCTGAGCGCCTCGCTAATTTGAAGTGTTTATCTGAACACTATTTTCCAGGGTCTATGTCAGTACAAGGGGTTCGGAGCGCTGAGGTTCTACTTTTCATTGTCGATCAGTTTTCCGTAGTGAGTACTGACTGGGTAGTATTCTGTTGGACTGGTTTAAACAGGACTGTCTTATTTGGATTCGGTCACCCATCCATCTCACTGCGTTATATAGAATCTGTCAAGTGATTCAAGGGATAGGCCGTTCTGATGGGATCATTTAAACAGTATACACTGGGGCCAATAAAGTCTAATGAACTTGAAAATATATTACTACTGATATTATTAATAGTGTTTTTGTACCAAGTAGTGATATTGATCACTTCCAGCCTATATTGACTGGGTTGTCTTATTGGGGCTGTTTGCCTCCAGAATCAGTTGATCAATTTCATATGACACAGCAGGAGGTAAAGATAACAGAGTCCGAGTGTGAGATTTCTAATCTCTCGACCTGGTTTGGTACACTCAGCTGGTAGAAAACATGCTGCGCAATGGTTAGCTGCTTTTGTCATGGGCTGGAGTCGCGTCGATAACCCGAAGTTTTACAATTGGGTTCCAACCAAATTATAAACTCCGTCACGTTACATGTTGCCGAACTAATACGCAATTTCATCTTGATCAGGAACTTTCCATTACATCACACAGAACCAGGTAAGTTGCTTCATAATGCACTTTAACGTAATATATAAATAATGAAAGCCTTTTACAGTCAAACACAAGGGAACATGAACCTCATGGAGGAGAACAATTTACAAAAGTCCTACGAGTGGATGTAGGACAAGCCGTCCTGAAGAAGCGTTTTAGTAAACGGTGTTTTAGTAATGTTTATGCTCCATGACAAGTACACATTTACACCACGTCTACAGCTGTAATGGTCTGGTGCATATACATCTAAATTCTATCTGTAGAGCGCACGCTAGAGATTGATTGTAACAACTGGCAGTCCACTGACGATCCATCCATGGTCCGAACAAGTTTGTTTACTGCGAACTCTGGCTTGGATTATATGGCCATCCAGACAAGGTTGCATAACTGCTACTTTTCTACTGAGTGCAACATTGATTGTACATTCAGCTAAGATTTACGAACAGGCTTTGAAATCACAAAAAGAAACTTGTGAGGTTCAGTTACAGATGAATTACATCTCCGCTTTCCATAGATTGCAACTTCAATGCAAGTATAGCAAGAAATAATGTTATGCAGTTCTTGGTGTTTACAAACACAGTAGATGTCAATGTATAAGTTACGGTGTCTAGTACTTAGTTGCAGCCGATGAATAAAAACTTTCGGACTGTGTTTGGTCTGTATTCAATCAGGAATGAAGGGTCCCTTGAGTAGTGCGTGTGTGTGTACAATTGCATAGGATGCAGTAAAGTTTGTTCGATTTTCAGCAATGTACAGTCAAGTACGGTATGGTTGTATTAGAAGCGAACGTACACAATTACAAGAATGCTTCAGTAATATAGATATTGTCAGAATTAGTATTACGCATTCAAATTAGTTCTCTCTCCGTTAGTTTTGAACGCCATTTTTCTTTGCTAAATTTTGTAACTTTTCTCAGATAAACGCGACATTATCAATCAAAAGCATAAGTAAAGATGCTGGATTCGAAGCCGGTTGCCTGTTCTCTACCACAATCTGTCAGTCAGTCATACGACCACAAACAGAATTAGAAATTCCTGTGAGTTTTTGTTTTCAAAATAGAAGACTTTGTTCTTAAAAGGTGCTTGTAGTTATGATGCCGCATGTCGACTGAAAATTTGGTCCTATTGTTTGTATTTTATTATACAATTGGCTTGATCGCGTTGAGCTGAATTATCTGACGACAGCTGTGTTCGAAATTTTCGTCCGTTTTTTAGTTTTCTGGCGATTCTACTGAAAATAATATTTCATTTTGTGAATGTTGCCTAACATTGTATACGTGCCAATTTTGATACGGTTCGCTGCTCTCTGGCTGACGACAATTACCGTGTGTCTTCACAGAATATGTATTCTACCAGAGGGGAAAAGCTGACCCCGTCAATGTCACCTGGATAGTTTCATGGATTCTACGTGATACAATTTCATATGTGGACAACTAAAATGGAACACATATAGTATCATCACCAAACGTACTAATGTAATCAAACAGTCGTGTAAATAGTCTTGTGTAAAAAGTGGGATTGTGTTAGTTCACGCTTCTGGCGTGATGTCACTGCTCAGCTGGCAGAACAAAAATGGTATGGAAGCATGCCTTCCTTGCCGTTGGTTCAACTTCAGCTAAGGTCAGAATTTTTTCGACCTTATGTCGATACAGAACTAATAAATCGGCCACAATACTTATATTTTATTGAATTAGGCAGCCGTAATTAGTAGAATAATGACATGGAAAGAACGACATACCTACTCAGAGTTATTGCGATTCTCAACATCCAGAAGACCAGAAACTAGAAACCGGAGCTGGACATCTGTTAATGGTTTGCGTGTAAAATTTCAGCGAGAACCGGCTCTGTACGGCAAACCAGAGATACGGAGCTATCCCATCCGTACACACTAGTTTTTACTATTGATGTGCTTATGTTTATATGACTCATAATTGTTGCCTGGCACTAGACAGCCTCATGAACCAAGTGTTTGTTGCGGACAAGGCAGTGGGTGTTCTAATAAACTCAAGGGTAGAGCTTTACTGGTTGAAGTCAGCCGATAATGGCAACAATAATGGCAACATCCTTGAAGGATTTCGACAGTGGGGACAAACTGATGAACAGCAAGGCGAAGGTAGTGTTGAAATAAGAAGGTGAAAAGAAAACACGCGCGGCTGCCACGCAATCGACTGCTAGGATGAAATGTTGTGATTGAGGATAACCTGGTTGAGACACGAATTGGATTATTCTATGTCTGCTGCTTCTGTCGATGGGTTGTTTTCGAAGAACCACCTTGGGATGTGTTGGGGTTTCAGGCGACATTAAGTTACGGGGTGGTTTATCACAAACCTTCCGTTAACTGTTCGGGGGCAAAGTCAGAATTGATCTCGTCACTTGACGTATGAACATTCATAGGTTTGCAAGAGTGACGCAAAACTGAGAGCTGGGTTAGCAGCCTTGATGGATGTCAATGACACATCCAACAATAAAACCGTGCAAGAACGTCGGGAAACGCTTGGTCTGAAAAACTGTTCATTGCAAAACATTAGTTACGAACTATAAGGGAATAATCACATCAATGGTATGCACTACTGTGCACGGATCAGATAGCTCCGTATTCCTCGTCTGCCTTATAGGGCCGGATTTTCGTTGAAATATTACATGCAAATCATAAACAAATGTACAATTCCGGTCTCTAGTTTCTGGTCTTCTGAATGCTTAGAAACGCGATAACTCTTAATACGTATATTATTCTTTCCTTCTCGTGTCATCCCATTCATTACTGACACGGAGTTGCATAGCTAGTATTTTTATGCAAAAAAAATCCAATTAAATGAAAAGAGATGAGGGAAGATGTGTTACAGTCCGGCTACAAAACACTACTTCCTGATCATGGGCCTGCAGATCACTAAAAAGATCAGCATTAATTCAAAGGGGTAATAATTAATAGAAACGTTTCAACTACCATGAAAGGGACTTTGCATAGAACGATCACAGAATTCAACTGTTGGTGTGGCTTCCACATATTCTTCTTGGCACTGGTTGTATGACTAGCTTGGAATCAACAGCAATGGCTTGTAAGTTGAACGTATAGGTCGATCTGAACTGCACGGTTTGCACACAGTTAGTCCAACGGTTAACAAAATTAGAAGGTGAGTGAGTTTTGAGTTAGTACTGACCTCTCTCGGAGTAGCTTGTTATTCTGAATTAAAGCCGTATAAGATATACAACCTTGTGTAATAATTTCAAAATTTTGAAAGAGCAATACCCAACAGAAATCGATTGGCCCAGTTGACAAGCTCATTAATTTTCCGTTGAGCAACAGTTTAGGGCGAGAACCCTGGACCGAACAGTCAACAAAGTGATGGTTTTTAAGAAGGCTAGTGAAAGCGGCGACCTCTCTGTTAATTTTCCCAGATATCTAACGTAGTCGAGGATACGGTGGTACATATTATCTTAAGAAGGCCACCAGTCAGTGAAACATTACTAGGTATTTGCACTTCACAAATAAGTTGGAGCAGAACTGTTGACTGAACTCACATCCACTCAGGTACGTAACAGGGATTTACGTCGACCTCTGTTGACGTGAATTGCTACGATAAAACTAAAGAATGCGTGCGGTCATTCACATTTGATTGCCTTTTGGTTATTTCACAACCTTACGTCAACAGTTTTCCGATATGTATGTAAAAGAATCGTTTAAAACATCAACCGCAAGCTATTTCGCATAACTGCCAAAAGGTCTCTAGCACAGAGTCAAAGAATCCAAAGATGGACAACCGATTCAAAACAAAAACCTAACCGTTCCTTTGTGATTGCCCACAGATAACCAGGTCCCTAAACCTTAACTAGTCAGGTACCACTTAAATGAGATTAAAAAATTAGTATCCGGCTTGTGAGCTAGCGGTACATACAATAATTCATAATCCATCACACATAGCCTGTAATAAATGATCGTTTTTCTAAATTTATTACATGAGTGAAAGCGAAAACAACGCCAAAATATGTCAGACTGGATGCCGAGTGCGGAATTTACCTAGTCGCATTGATTATTGAAAATTTCAGTTCAGTGTTCTCTTGGCTGATCACAAATTGTGAGTTTTTGTCGATCTTGTGTGCCACATAACGATAATGCATACCTCCCGATTATGACTTCACCGATTGCATGAGAGATGTTCAGTGAACTTATCTAAATCAATTGATAACAAATTAATTTCTAGGAGTCTAAGCTAATTAAAACAACGTAAATAACAGCCTGACCACTTTCTCGCTAAATACGTTTCATCCGATAGAGGATAGATAGTCTTCTATGCGAAGTACTTTCGTTAAGCCGGTATTGCTTCCACTCAAGCATATGGCCTTTATTGTAATGCAGTTGGATTATGCAATACGAGACCTTCCGACAGGATTGTAAAAATCTACCCACGATATCCGGTTGATTGATATCCAAACCCATTTCTAACCTAATGGTATTGTCATGCAGTAGTGCTACTCGTGGAACACTCGCGTTCAGAAACATGAGTAATAGAAGTAAATCAAGTGTGATATTTATCTGAATAAATCTGACCCAAATGACTGATAATGCAGTCAGTCCTACATCGATGGCAATTATGAACAGATGTACTTCTTTTATACGACTACAAATTGAACGTCGACCACAGCCACTTCTTAGTGTTCCAACTCAGATGAACAATGGTGATACGAACATAAATATCGGCGGTTCTGGTACCGTTCACTGTAGCCGTAATCTATACATTGCATTTTGGCTCGCTTGTAGTTGTCAGCTTGCTCTAACAGCTCATCCCCAAATGATAGTATACTACGCACTCATCGCTCTAGCACCAGGATGTGACACAGAGCTGCTTGAGTGCATGTGACGGGCTGTCTTTTATTATATTTGGTAAGAAGGGATCGATTGCTTAAGCAGCACTGCTTGATAAATATGCCAGACTGACTTTGGGTACTTTTGGTAACTTGTACTACTTATTCACCTTGTGACATGGCTCTGTAATAATAGCTGTTCAGTTGATATTTGCACTGCATATGCACATAAGTGAGCATACACAGAAGGTAACAAAAAAAACAAAAGCTTATCTTTTAACACAATGTGGCCGACGGGTTACCGTTGCTGATTTGCAATGTAGTACACTGGTCGGTATACTTATAACCACCAACCCCAAAAAAAGATCTGCTATTGTACTTCAACTGTCAAAGGAAATAGAGTTGTTGACCCAGATGACCTTGTGGTTGCGTTTTTTGAAGAAGTTGGGGTGGCAGTAGTGAAGGACTTGATCCAGTTGTTTGAACTTGTGTGAATGATGGGAGACGAACTCCTCTACTGGGGTTAATGGATATTAGTTTCTGTATTCAGGAAACGCGTCTGGCGAAAATCATAAAAGAATTAGTTTGACCCTATTCATAAGTAAAGTTCTGGCACTAACCAAAATTCACTGTCTCACTGCAGTTCGGGAAGTAGAAATTGAGGAGGTGTATACATGGGTGTCCTCATGTACGAGGATACAGTCCCCAAATCTTCACAGTTCGTCAAGTTGTGGAGCAACATCATGCCGGCTAATAATTACCATATTTTTTCGACAATGAAGTTGCGTTCGATTCGGTGAATCGACCTATACTTTTAGAGTCATCTAAACGCAAAGATGTATCAAAAAAGAATTTGAACGCACTGTTGGTACTGTATTTTCATACTTCAACTGAGGTTAAGGTTTACGGTAAGCCGTCTGACTTTTCGACAACCAAACGGCATACGTCAAGACTTTCACGATTTCTTTAATTCCGTTGTAAGTGTAACAATGAAGGACTGTCTGCAAAATTCGCAGGATGCCGGCATAGGCGTGGTACGTAGTGGAGGACTGACTTATCTCGATCATACTGACTACAAAGTGTTGCTGTATCAACAGATTCCAGGCGGCAAAAACAATGCAAACGCTGTTTTGCCCTCTTCTGAAGATTTCGGAAAGCGCTTTGCAGCCTCGAAGTTTAAACTGCTTCTGCGAAACTGTTGTGATTACGTAGATTTAATATCATATAAGAAAGTTATGGAGCTCATTGACCGGTTTGTGCACCTCAGAAGATAAATCAGTAACAGCGGAGGTGTAGGTAATGAGATAGAAGTGCGTATCTGTAAAGCTAGGATGGTATTCGCTATTCTAGAACACCTCTGACGACAGAGAGGCGACTCTCTGAGACTTGAGGGTCGCGTATGTAAGACGACAGTGACAGCTGTATTGCTTTACGGTTGCCGCTCACGGTTGAAGAAGTGAACCATCTTCAGGTGTTTGACCACCGATGTCTGCATTTGATCGCTCGTGTCGGGTGGCATCAACGGGTGGGCAACTAAAGGGTTAGGGAACTGGCAATTGGTAGTGACTGCCAGAGGAGTTCATATGTTCAACCCTTATATTTACACAGATTTGGATGATTAAGCAATGTACTGAAAATGCTAGCTGTTTCTTTGCCATACCGTGCACTCTTTGCTGACGGTTCGGCAAACTGGCGTGAGGTGCGAGGTGGACAGATGATCTGGCAAGGAGAAATGAAACAGTTCATCAGGGGTTAACCACTGTTATTCGGATTCGTCTCCCAGACTAGGAAACTCGCAACTCGCACAATAGGTGGTTGGAGACGTTAGATTAGATGGCGGCTAATCGAGCTCAGTGGCGTGAATGTTGTTTGATCGAGCTGTCTGTGAAGTGAGCGCATTTAATGGCGCGAGTGCAGTGGAAGCCGCAAGGAAGTGGTCTTGCTGATAACGCCTTACTTTCATTTATAGCTTGGTTGTTTGTTTGCGTGGCAGAGGCACCTTGATATTGAATATCTAATCTGAGACAGGTGGTTTTAGTTGTTAGTTCCCCTCACCCCCCCCCTTTTGTTTTAATTCTTGTCTAAGGCTTGCGCTTTTCCTTGTGATTATATAGCAGGTATGTATTGGCGCAAACCACTGATATATTGTTTACTTTGATAATTGCAATGAATGAATAAAAGCAGGAACAACCACAAAATGCATCTAATCATTTAGTTGTGATCTCTTGCTTAATTTTCATCCAGTTAGATTTTCTGACTACCCGTGTGGCACAAGCTCATAACTGGAACATGCAACGAAAATCATCGAAAAGTCACCGCTGTTTTGGCAGAGATGTTTTTGGTTTACCGGTTTAGTACGCAGTCATTTGACAGAAATATGGTCGTTTTGAAGCTATGGATTACTGGGATGTGGGATTTGATTGAGTGATATAGAAAGAGGAAGAATAAAAGCGGGTCGGCGTGTGTTATCAAAACGGTGTAGCAATTAGGAGAAAGTGTTTTGCACCCGTTACATTTGACCTGAAATGATTGAAATCTGGTTGACCACCGGAAAAGATTTTTCCTCTGTACAGTTGTACAAATGAACTAACCACACACATTTTCCCAGCAATTCGGTCCGAATGTAATGCAGACCAAATCGTGCTAAATTCTTTCTCATCAGCTATCTAAAACTTGATCCTGCGATTCATTCAATATTAAACCAATAAAATAAATAAACTTTGTGTGGCCGTCAGTTGGACATTGTTTAATCTATCATGAATTGAGGGGAAAAGGAAGTCTTTTCAATTATACTTGCATCATTGTTCAGTGATAAACAATGAAATAGTGAAACATGTAGGAGATGTCTTTGTAGAGGATGTGTGGAGTTAGCAAACTGACCACATTTGCCCCTCATAAATTACGTGATCTTCTCACGCTAAGTTGTTAATGACTTATATCTCAGTTTTTAGACAAAGTATTGACAATGTAATTTTTATGACTATGTTTTGGAGTAACTATAATTTCCACGCAAGTTGTTTACAGTTGACGTTTGTTCCTTGAGGTAACGAGTGTATAATCCTTATAAGTAACGTTTCGAATCGTTTTCTTGTACTACGCTCACGTTAAGTTGCTTCCAACTTGAGAACACCGTTTTATTTCAGTTTTCCTATCAACCATGTTTTCCGGGAACGGAGAACATTGCCTACTACAAACTGGTTACCTCGAACTACTGTGGTGAAGTGATTTTAAAGTGTCATGGAAACTCTTCTGGTAAGTCCTCCTAGTACTCTTTTCTGTAAACTGTTTAATAGAAAAAACTGTTGTATGGATTAGTACTCAGTACACATGGTTCATGAGATTAGATAGTAACCTCCAGGGTTGGTTGTGTTTGGTTGAACGTGGCAACTGTCTGGCAGTATTGGCTTTCACACCACCAGTCTACTGCGAGTTTTGTATGTGCTGGGTCTTAGCTGACGTTTAGAATTCAAACTAGAAAATTTCTGATTATATGACTAAGCACTCCTCCAAACGGCCATCGGTTTGACAGGCGTAGAGTGTATCGGGACAAACAGGTTAACCGCTGTGTAACTAGTTTGTGCATCGTTGATTTCAGGCAGATAGATAACAAAGGCCTGGAGAAAGTTACCTCCACATAATTTCGTACGTCATCAATGGGCCACTGACGGAAAAACATAGTCACGTGTTCAGGTTAAGACGTTCAAATCGATCTGGGTTGTGAGTAGTGATCACATCAACGGTAATCTGACTTTGACGGTTATTTGTATTCAGTTCATAGGGCAGGCAAATCCTTAAGGTCATGCAATACAGTCCGCCCCTCTTTCGAACCTCTCCCCCCGTCATCACTAGCTGCAGCTAAAAGTCAGTTGACTGACATAAATGTTTGGATGACATAAAATAGTGGGAGAAAAACGTAAACCAGTGACCGTAGATACAACCTTATATCTAGTAAAGTGCTCATCTTTGAGCTCAAACGTGTATCGTCAAGGTGGCTTGAAAACAAATCACCCAATTGAAAGTGAGTCGGGTTGTTTTCAATAGACATCTGTGTTGCTGCTTTTGCTATAAAACTAAATTATCTGCACTTACTTCATAGACAACTCAGTCAAACAACGGTAATATTCACCTCACTGAGACCGACTATTTCTCATAAAAGAACCAAATTCTTGTTCAATACTGAACTTTGTTCCTTTGGTAATGTTACACACCAGGCTTGTTGATCGCGCATTTGAACCATCGGTCAGTAATAAATAATCATTTGATTTACTCAAAACGTTAGTCTCTGCATAATAATATGGATTTTAGTGTCAGTGTTTACGACGAAAATTCGGTTCCCTTAAACTTTAGAGCGACTTGTTTTGAGTACACCACTTGGTGCAAAATATTTCATCTGGGTGTATCTTTTTAAAAAGCAACAAAAATATATGTGTTTCAAGAGAGTTGGTTTACATACGTTTAACTGAATGCTGTAAAGATGGCACATTTTACCAGGTACCGTTATTAGGACTTTGGAGTTATTGCCGAGATCTGAAGTGACAAATTTTGATGGAGTCTAATTTTCTGAATTAAAGATTATTGAAACTATCACGCTCGCCTGATAACAGATAATTGAAAGTATTTCATAATTTGTGAGTAATGAACATTTAATAAGACAGTGGCTTATGTTGCAACATTGATTTCTTGACCTGCAGTCGATAAGTGCTTCAATACGAAAACGTGGTCTGTCACCTTCAGTTGGTATCGATCATTAATCGAAGCTCCAATACATCCCCAGTCAGTTTAGCAAATGTTTCCTTAATCTAGAACCAACCGTTTTCCCTGGTGTACCACCGTAAATGTCCCTACAGCCATCACTGTCATCATAAGCAACAATACGGGTTTAAACTGATGGTTAACTGCTACATAATCACGTATTCTGAGGCCTTTGTGTTTATCACTGACAATTATATTATGTAGTTCAACACAGCCCTTAAAGTTTGATTCCACTTTCTTCATAGATACCAACGTGAAGTTGTCCACAAATGCTTTGACTTTCGGGTTAGTCAGATTGGGTCAAGCAACACAGAGATGTTTCTTCATTGAAAATCAATGTGACCAGTCCACTGTCTTTCAGTTGACAGTTAGCTTCATCCAGACAGATCGACAGATGCAGAACAAACAGTGTGCTTCAGTGTTTCCCGTTCTGGACGGCCCGATGAATGGTATTATTGGACCCCACCAACGGATTCGTTTGATTATGGGATTTGTACCAAGCTACGCGGGACACTTCTATCGTCGAATCACGTTGTTGGTGGCAAATCAAGTAGGAATTACATTCAGTCTTCCATTTCCGTTCCATTTCGTTAATACTGTTGTCTACTTAAGGTAATAGCATATCAGTTTTGAATGGCCTGAACAACTGTTGCATTTGACACAAGAAGTTGAGCCATTCTTGAAAAGTGTGGTAGAGATTTCTCACTATATAAATTCAGATACACACGATTAACTTACTACTAGTGTGCTTCCAATTGTAACCCAGTTACTCAATAGTTAATTCGGTCACCGAATTCACAGTCATTACCTCATCATACTTTGTTTGAGACCGAATTATGAATACTTATAAAAAAATGTTCTAGATCGCACTAGTACACTGCTGAATTAGGAAACAAACGTTTTTAGGATTCCATTGTGCTCTGAATGAGATTGAACTTTATTTCATATTAATGTGGAGTGACCTTGTTGATTATTCCCACATCATCCTCGCATTCGCCACAACAAAGTATCACATCTGAACGCCTAGACACAGTTCTGAGTAGTAAACTTATTATCCGGTGGGTTCGATAAAAAGCTCGTTGACTGTCCTGTTGGATGCATTCACTTGCTTCCCAGAAAGGTGGAAATCACGAATTTCAGTTGACTTGTTGAACAATACATCTGATTATCAGTGTGCAATCGAGGGTTTTCATTAATGTGCACCAAACACCACTTAATTTTGATCATGACTTCCACTTTCAGTGTCAAAGGGAAGGCGGCTGTTTCGTTCATTTCAATGTGAAAACTATGTTGAAACATGAGTAGTTTTCAACCCACATAAACCGAAACCCCATCTAGCCAGCAATAACCGTTTGTGGATTCCGTGAAGGATATTAATGTAAGACACCGGCATATGAGTTCCCTTTATGTCTCTTCGCTGTTCACAAATGTTAATTTTCTGTGTGGTCATATAGAACAACCAGGAAGCATCTTCGAATTATAAAAATCATATCTGAAGGAATTAGTTTTAACGTGCACCCTAAATGTTAAGTACCTGTTCAACGACGAGCACTATCGACAATCGGATGGGGTAGCAAAGAGATTCCTTTTAGGTCCACTACTAGCAGACGTATGCATGGGAAAATTAGAATCCAGATTTCAGTTGACCATTCAGAGTTGTCACATGCACTGCCGATATGCTGACCATATATTTGTGATTATAAAGCCATAAGATGAGTTAAAAACCATCTTTTAGGTTTTTAATACAGCACACACTTCACTGCACTTCACATCAAAAGAGGAAACTAGAAGTGAATTCCATTTCTCAGATTTCCAGTTGACCAGACGTCCAGGCGGTACCCTGAGTAGGTCGGTATATCGTAAACTAACATGGGCAGACCTGTATATCAGTTTCAACTGTTTTGTGTCCATTAAACAAACGAGTATGCAGGACGTGCTCACATTTGGTAGTTTAGACCAAGAGTGTAAATTAATGTAGGTACTCGAGTCAAAAGACAATTAAAAATATCGGTTTCACGACAAAAAATAGAGCCCTCAGGATGAACAAGATTACGCAAGTAAGCTTACAACATAAAGAACAATAAACTAACCATTCTTGCAGCTTTGTCCTAGAGCATAGATCCTACCACTGGAAAGCTAACTAGTGGTTTCACTAAAGACGGTTACTTGGCTGTTTTGAAGATACTGTTTAGCTGTTACCAACAACAAGATTGTTTGTTTATAGAGCGTAGGCAACTTGATGTGGTTTGAATGAATTTAGATGCAAGTTCTCAAGAATTAGGTCCTGGACATTCCAATCTTCTTATCCCTATTCCTAGAGTGTGTTTCTTTATCATAATTGAGTGAAGTGTGCTATTATATTGTAAATAATATTATCAGTAATAGGATTATTATCGATGTTAGCGCACACCTGGGATGTTTTGTGTTGCGCACCCATGAGGAATTATTGTGCTAAGGTGCAAATAAGCCTGTGACAGCAATGAGAGTGTCTAACAGAGAATTAAATTACTTAACGGAAGTATCTGCCAACAAGAAAAATAAAAAGGAGCAGAAATACTGGTTGGTTGTCACTTTTTAAAATGATCAATATGAAATCCTGGAAGGGAATGTACAGAACGCAGAGGAGAAAGTGAAACAAAAGTGGGCTATTAACTCCGGAATGTATTAATAGTATTTAACGGTTTATGCCAGGTATGGACTTCAAAGCAAGATAGGCGTATAATGTTGACTTTATTTAAAACAGATAAGGATATATGAAAGAAATCGCGGGTGTCTTAGCGCAAGATACCTACGGTGACATGCGGATATAGACAGTCACGATGACCCAGTAGTTTGGAAACAGATGCTGCTATTAATGTGTTGTTTCACCTTTCGAGACGATCAGTTACCCCATGTAATGTTACTGTTATGACCGCAAGAGACGCCTGCCCTGGGAAGTTACTTATTGCATGGAATTCCACATAAGTTTTGCTAAAACATAGGACAACGAACACATACGCTGGTGGACGTGTAGCCACTCATATTGGGCAGCAGGACAACGTCGTTTGGTGACACGTCCCCTATAATGCATGCACACTGTTCAACAACTCGCTTCTGGTCCCCAGTTTTTCTGACGTTGAGACCTTCACTTTATTTTCTGAATGCACGCACTATACAAATCACGAACGAAGCTGCATATTATATAGCATTACCAGAGGATTGGTACCAAGCATTTTAGATATAATGGTTTTAACCATGCTTCCATTCTACCACTAATTCGTTAAGAATGACAATCTTTCGTTTTTAACACAACGCAGATAAGTTAGATCTGTTCAGTCCGTTTCTTGAAACAGTACCGAACAGTGCACTTTAGTTCTTTTCAACTATTTGCTTTCTATCAAAGGAACCACATTTTGTAGATCTTATTGGAACCTGTCATGATGTTCATGAACAACCCCACGTACTCACCCTATCTCGATTGAAGTCTTATGTTGATGAGGAATATGATGAGGTTAGTTTTATCTAGTTTATCAGAAACTTTCATGAAGTCTATGTACAGTTCTACGTATTGCGTACTATCTATATTAATTTGCCAAAAATATGCATGTAAGGTTTGGCCCTTTCCTGTATCACCTTAACTGTTGTGTTAGAGTGGTTTATCACCCGTGATCGTTCCATAGATGGACATTGTCCACGTCACAAAGACTCAAGAATACAACAGGGTTCGCTTGATGATACACATTCTCAAGTGAATTGTCTCATGATTATTCACATTATTCTTTAACGAATCAGCCCTAACCAGTGAGATTCAGACTCTCAAACTCAAACCAGTGAATCAATATCATAGGTCCTTGAGAAGGAGTGATACACAAAACTCCAGCGCATAAGTTGTGGCCATTCATTTAGGCGGACATGTGGTGACGCGATTCTTTGATTGACTGGCAACCAAATAACCATTTTGAGATTGTTTGTTTCCTTGTTTTTACTCGTCAATTTTGTGCAACTAGAGGCAGGAATTCGGGCCAGCAACAATCCTGACTTAATACCCTGTTCTTTTGACAACAATTCCGGAGGTTAGAAGACGGCTGTTCGGCCTTAAAGATTGATATGGTTCACTTACAAAACCATAAAATGTTCGTGTGAGTTGCACAAGTGTTATTAGCGCAAACCCATTGATCACCACTTTGTTTACCCTCAGTTCCACCTCCTAGCACACTGGTATAGCGCACGAGGTAGCAAATAGATGATGTGACAAACAGAAACCAAAGCAAAAACCAGCAGGGTAAGAAAAGCGATGTTGCGTCCGTCCGCTGGACTGGAGTCTACGCAAACCATGCGGCCTCTGACCAGAGACAACAGAAGCTTTGGTGTTTTATTGTGGTCAACGAAGCCAGTGTTGTCGTTGCTTGAGAAAGTTGCCACTGATGAAGTAATGGAGTGAACGCCGCAAAGGGGTTCTCCCGTGAGTGACTTGTAACTGCTGGCGTAACTCACCATACTATCAATGACAAAAAAATAAACGGATACGACAAAAGAGCTGCGGAGTTCAGACAAGTTGCAGTAATCAAAAGCAAAAGATATTCACAGGTATTCAGGATGACCACTACTATGTTCCAAATTACCAGTAACCGGAAAGTAAGGATATTGCGGAGTTACAGTGGACTGCTGAGGAGCGATCGGAGTTGTAACGATGCTCGTAATACGATGGAGCTAGAAAGCTGGGTGAAAAATCAGTGTAGTGTCGTCAAACGACAGCGCAAACGAAGGGATGTGCGGACCGGTATGTACAAACATTCTACTGTATTGCAAAGTCAGTTTAATCAATTTGTGCAGCATGCAAAAGTGATGCAAAAGCCATTGATGTACAAAGTGATTCATCCTTAGTTTAAAAAAAGAAAAATCTCTACACGTTCATTTTGCAATTGAATGAACAGAACGCTACAGAAACAGGGCAAAATGTCAGAGTTTACATCAACTGCCATAACCACGGTAATGACAAACTCACCGAATGTGTTGTTATTTTACAACGCATCTGAATTTTTGAAAAGCAACAGTTTTAATTAAGTAGAGTGCTCGGCCGTGTGCACTGAACACGGAATACGGAACGCTACTGGCAGAATAATCTAATGTTGTCATTAAAAACTCGTAAAATAGACAACGCAAACTAACTGTCTGTGTTACCAATACCGTTCGTTGACATGGCTCATTGCTTAGCTAAATTTCAGTTTTTCCCTGTTAACCTGATGTTTTCACAAGGTATTCAATATTACCCATATAGGATAAGTCATATTAAACTGGATGTTCATAAATAACACTGAATTTAGTTGACTTCCGAAAAACGTTAGATTAAGATAATTATTAGGCGGGTCGATTGAAAACGCAGTATTATAGATTCTGAGAAAAGATCTAACACCATATGTTGACTCACAACATCACACTTTAGGGAGGATCAAGGGATAACCTTTTTACTATGTTGTTTACTTCAAGTCTAATTCCTATGTCATGAAGCTAATTGAACCTCGTATCACATGACCGCTGGTTGTTTAATGAGACCTTACAATGTAGGCTGTTTACGCACAGTGTCCTCAGCAAACATTTGCCACAACAAAGAGTATACACACCAAGTTTCACTATTCTGAGTGTATTTTCGTCAGTCGTATGGGGTTCATGTGATGTAAAATAATGGCGGTCGAACACTACAGCATTTTGTTTCGCAATCCAGCAAACGTCTTTAAAACCGTTGGTCAAGTGGAAAAACATTTTCATGTTCTAGTCCAGTTGGGTTAGATTCGAATATTCATCCACCACAGAAGTTCGAAGAAAGGCAAAACCGGTCGTGATGTATGGAGTCACGGAGGTTGCTGACTGGTTTGTATACCTGGGAAGGTGCATCAGCGGCAGCAGCGGAGATGTAGGCAATGGCATAGAAGCGCCTATCTCCAAGGCTAGGGCGGTGTTCGCTGATCTGGGGCACCTATGGTCAAATAGAGATAACTCTGTGATATTCAAGGGTCGCGTATATCAGACAACAGTGGGGGCTGTATTAGTTTACGGCAGTGAACCATGACCGCTCAGGGTGTAGGATGTGAACTGTCTTCATGTGTTTGACCACCGATGTCTGCTTTCAGTTGCCCGTATTGGGTGGCACCAACGAGTAAGCAACGAGGAGGTTGGGAAGCGGGTGTTTGGCACTGATTGTCAAACGAGTTCTTTCGTTCAGTCCTTACACTTGCACAGACTTAGGTGGTTAGGTCATGTACTAAGGATGCCAGCTAGTCGTCTGCCACACCGAGCACTGTTTGCCAACGCTGCGGCCGACTGGTGCAAGGTGCGTGGTAGTCAGATAATGACCTGGCGTAGACAAATGAAATCGTCTACGAAGCGGTTGGTCACTGTAGATCGGGTTCGCCTCCCGGGTTGGAGCCCTCGCGACTCACAGAGTCGGTGGCTTGAAACTTTAGGTGAGATGGCGGCTAACCAAGCACAGTGGGGTGGATGTTGTCCTTGTTTGGTCGAGTTGTCTGTGGAGTGAATGCACGTAATTATGCGGGGTAGTGAAGGCCGTAAGGAAGCTGTTTTGCTGAGGACGCCTTACTTTCATTTAAAGTTTGGTTGTGTGTTTGCATGATGTAGGCACCTTGATATTGTGTGTTTGAGACGTAGCTATTTTTAGTAGTTAGATTCCCTTCCCTCTCCTTTTTCTCTCTCTTCCTATAGAGGGTTTGCTTTTTCCTCTTCTTCGTGTTTTTGTGACAGCTAAGCATCAGTGTGAACCACTGATGTATTGCTTTCTATGATGATGGTGATGACAATGTTTTGTTCGTTTCTGTTTTTCTATCCTCTACAATTTCTGAACACTATTTCAATTTCAAATGGATCTAATCTGTATTGTTTCGGCGGAATACATTCTTTACATGAAGAACCTGCAGAATTTGGCAGAAAAGAAACAGACTGGGAATTTTGAGATGTACGTTGCACTCAGACACGCGAACAACACAGTGGTGAGTTTGAATATCATGCTGGGATTCGTGACAGTGATTTGTTTTGTTGTCAGTAGCTTATTGACTCCATTTTGCTTGCTGTTGTTCATATACTCCCCGTAGTTTGTAGTGAGTCCAATTCTGTGGGTTCTTAGATCGAAATCACGATTGACCGACTGTTGGTACGTATAGGATAACTATTGAATACTGCCCACGTCAGCTTAGAACATTCATCAGCTGTATTTAAGTTGCTGCCGAAGTGCATACTTTTGGCTTGATTTTTTGGCTGAATCATCAAGGTGACAATGTTTTAAGGTTCCTTCAACTGTTTATTACTCGGAAAATGTTCACGACCTATTTGATGCTCACTGCAACAGTCGTACGTTAACTTACCCTCCAATAGTTTTAACTATGGTTTACTCTTTGCTAAGACCGTGAGCTGTATGCTCTGAGACATATTGCCTGCCTGCCAAATCGTTAAGTACAATGAATTTTTATATATGTTCTAACGGGGTGTCCAGTCTACCTGTTGTGACTAACTTGTTGGCTATTTTATGATTTATCCAGATGAACCCCAACATCCACATCGTTGATATCAACCGCTCCGTAGCCAGGTTTCGTGCTGTCATTGATCCTTGTACATGACCGGGATTACCTTATACTTCTATGGCTTTGTTTCTGTTTGACCAGTGGACTGTTCGAGCATAGGTCTGTACTACTTTGTGAACGACAGCAGTCTCTTTTATGTATTTGTGATCGGATTTTCTGCATTATCTTTTCGTAGAGACATTCCCTGCAGCATCCATAATCTATGTGGAGCCGTCTGTGGCTTCCACGGTCAGCGTTCTTGTGCTTCTCGTGTTAAACGTTCGAAGCGCCGGCGCATATGGATTCTGGAGGTCTGTTAGATTTTAACGGTTCTTTCGTGTCCGCTTCACAGTTTGATTGGGTGCAGACAGTTGTTTGGTGTGTCATTTCTTGGTCCCGTTTGTTCACGCTTAACATACGTGCATGCATGTCAGGTTCTTATGACGACTGGAGTCAGCATATGTTGATTCTGCAGTGGGGCCAAATCCGATATATTCACAAACCCAACTTCCGTGGCTTGCGCCCTACACAAGCTTATATGCCCTACTAACCACAACGTCGATCACATTTCGTTCAATGAACGAAGACAATTGCTCATCAGACTGGTTAGACAGAATATTGCGTTTCATATGCGCTGAGACAAATTTTGAATTTTTGAGTTACGTTTCAGTGCTTCACTGAACGTTCCTGAAAATCATCATACTGATTCTGATGTAGCTGTGAAAACTCAAGAAGTTGCTCAAACAATAGGACCAATTTTTTATTCACTTCGTCGCAAAATTGCTGTGCAGTACCAGTCTCAGAGTTGAACTAGCCATAATCACAAGAAACCATGCGCGATTACAAGATTTATTGTGGACACCAAGGCCAGTGAAAGACAGTTGGAAATAGTTTATGGGTTAGCGGCCTTTAACGAACAAGTAAACGTGTATGAGGTCACTTCAAACGGTTCTCAGGAGCGGCATAATATGAATCACCCAACTGACAACAAGTTTGAAAATGATATAGTTTTAAGTAAGGCAATCAGTACTTTAAGTGGGAACGTAATAGCTGGAAGTGTGGGGAGAACATATACGACGGTGTTTCATGATCATTACAACAGTCAAAGACTGTTTTCACCTAGCCAGACTAAGCACCGTACTTTTACCTCATTGAAACTGTGACAAAAGTTGGGTATCGTTTCTAGCAATGGCCTCTCCAGGATGCAATATATGTTACCTATGACATGATAGCATAATCACTAGACGACTCAGGTATATTCAAGTAACTTAGCCTGCCTACCAAATCAGACAGTTTGACCATCGAAATCGTTTAGATAGAATGAAGTTGTTTTTGAGATTTCAATGGAGCTGTTAACCTGATGTCCTTTGTTGACAGTTGAACTGCTCTTGTAGCAAAAGTGGAGAAAAGCTACGTTTGAATTTCTGTTCCTTCACGTTTCGTTATTTTCATCGCAATTTACATTTCACATACCAGGAATTGTTGAACTGCGTTAAACACTGTGAGGAAACCATTTTACTCTCACTGTTTTTAAAAGCTGTTTTATATACTATACTATCTCAGTTATTTCCAGTTCGTCCATACTGCTTATGCGATTTGACCCTCAAAGTGTTCCGCCCAGCGTTCCAACCTTCTGGACTTATTATAAAATAGTGTGCCATCTGCCTCGCTGATAGCTTCACTGACAGACGGTCGCCTGGGACCAGTGGCACGGATCAGCTTAAAGAGTTTGCCGCTGTTCCCTGAGGCAAAAGCGATCTCCATTTCCTTAACTTTTTCCACTAACCAAGCCTCACGATCAGCTTTTAGACTACGTTTCAGCTTCCTACGGATATCTCTTCTAGACTTATTATGTGAACTACCAGGAGGAATCCTCCGTCTGGTTTCTAACAACTCCGGAAATTTCTCTGAAATCCAATGTTTGTCAAACTTATGTATCCCTATGCCGCATGCTATAGTACCTGCTTTCTGAATAGCTTGTGAGATTTGTGTCCAGCAGCTATTAGGGTCTTTGGAGAGATTACCACAAAGGCGGCTTTCTAAGCTAGTTTGATACTTACGCTTTACGGATGGTAAAGCCAATTTCTCAACAGCCAGTCGTTGCTGTCGGTGGGTTCGTTGACCCGCAAAAGTAAGAACAAAACGACAACATACCAATGTATGATCTGAGTCCAAGTACGTGCTCCAATAAGAACGACAGTCTTGGATGGAACCACGCCACCTGTAACTAACAGCTATGTTCTATTTGAGACCAGGCTTGATTCGGAGCAGGCGGGTGCCAAGTATAGCAGTGACGTGAACGATGCCTAAAACTAGTGCTGGCTAAAAACAGCTTACGCTCAGCGCACAGCTGCAACAATCGCCCACCATTATCTGTCTGATGTGACGCTATCCCAAACCTGCCACCTAAACGAGATTCGGCCTCACCAAGGCGGCCGATCTGAGCATTCATATCTCCTGCCAGAACGACTATGTCAGAGCCAAGTGTCGACCGAAGAAGAGCGGCCAGATCTGAGTAAAACGCGTCCTTGACGCCGTCGTTACTGCAGTCAGTAGGAGCGTAAGCAGACACAGTGAATAAATTTCTGAAAGTCTTGCGTCTAGAGTTGGTCTTAACGGAACCTGCCAAGCGGACAGCACAAAGTCTACTGTTAACAGGAATCCAATCAATCAATGAGGCTGCGGCCGTCGAGCTAAGGACTATACCTACTCCAGCCTGACCTGTAACAGCAGCTGTGGAGTCACCCGAAGTGTATAACCAGTATCGGGTAGACAATGCGGGTGCTGTTAGTTCCATACGCTGACTACTATCCTGGGTTTTAGTTTCCAATATACAGCACACACCGAGCACTGTTTGCCGACGCTGCGGTCGATTGGCGTAAGGTGCGAGGTGGACAGATGATGACCTGGCGTAGGCAAATGAAATCGTTCACGAAGGGTTTGGGCACTGTAGATCGGGTTCGTCTCTCGGGTTGGAGCCCTCGCGACTCAGAGAGTCGGTGGCTTGAAACTTTAGGTGAGATGGCGGTAACCGAACCCAGTGGCGTGAATGTTGTCGTTGTTTGTCCGAGTTGTCTGTGAAGTGAGTGCACTTAATGACGCTAGGCAGTGAAAGCCGTGAGGAAGTTGTCTTGCTGATGACGCCTTACTTTCACTTACAGCTTGGTTGTTTGTTTGCAAAGTGTAGCCACCTTGATGTTGTATGTTTGAATGTAGACGTGGCTATTTTTTAGCGGTTAGGTCCCCTACCCTCTCCCTTTTTTCTTCTCTCGTTTTAAACAGGGTTTGTTTCTTCTTTTTCATGGTTGTGTGGCAGTTAAGCATCAGTGTGAACCACTGATGTATTGCTGTCTATGATGATGATGATAATGATTTTCAAAACACTGACAATTGAACGTTTTCTCTAAACGTTATCAAACATATATCCACTACCGATATCTATTGTAACTATTAGCTTAGGCTGACGATAAATTGTTATGAACGGTTCTTTCATTTAAATCATTCAAAAAACACGATTGACCAAAAGCTTAACGGTTATTCCGTATTGACTAGCTTGGACTTGATATGAAAAAGACATGCCTTTAATTTATACTCCTCTATGCAGTTTCATATGCGTCGACTAAGTATACACTCACCCACACTGAGAGACGCAATATGTTGTTGTTGTGACTGTCATGGTTTTTGTTGTTGGCCTTTCATTATCAATCCACTGTATGAACTTTGCAGAATTTTGCTCATTCCACCAATCACCGATTCATTCGACTCACTGTAATTCTATCGGACGTGGAAATCCAACCATTGAAAGCAAAATTTGCTGATCGGTCGGGAGTTGCACTGATGAGTGCCGTTTCTGTTACTAGTAGGGAATGTTTTCCCAAAATGAAGTAATTATTACGTACGACTGATAGCTGGTCGTGGTGTGCGAAGAAATTGGTGACCAGCTCTAACAGCGGTGAAACATTTGCATCACGTTTATTTCCGAAACTGGGTAACTAGGATGTTTGTGGGAATACGAAGGTTGCGATCAGTTCGGAGTAATGTTCAACTCACAAACAGGATATTTTCCACAATTTGCCAGTAGTAAGAATCTTGTCAAACAATTTTTTGAATTAGTGTTATTTCAATGCAGTTTGAGTGAGCAAAGATATTTCATTCTACTAGTTGTACTTTTCTCATAATTTAGATTTTCATTCCTCATTCACTATCGCCGTTTTAACAGACTGAGGAAGTGAAATTCATGAAGAAGACGAAGGTTTATGGGAACAGCATCACTTAATTACAGAAACTTTAATTAACGAGCAAGCTCAGATTAACCACAACGAAAATGAATCAACGAATTATAGCTAAAGATTGCTGGTTTTCAGCGTGGTATGTTTGCACACCTTGGAGAATTGACTATAAAACAACAAACACTCGATTGCTGTGTAATCAGGATGAACGAATACATTCATGATTTATCTATACCATTTCTAATCATTCCGCTTAGTCTTCTTTTATTGATTTTCAACCTTCTTAGTAGAGTTTTCTTCTAGGATATTCCACGTCACTGTTGAGGTGATCGGTGGTCCGAGCCACAGTACCTTTTGGTCATGCTCATGGCTGTTATGATGATGAAAAAAATGCACACATTTCGAGTATGAGCAAAGTAGCGGTCTCCCCCGTAATGATCACTAACCCAACCAACTATATCAACCGATTTTAGTGGTCCATGATGAAGGTACCTTTGGGAGACCATTATATCAAAATAAAAAACAATTGCGAATGCAAATCGTCATCAAACCACCAGCTCCATCTGATTTAGAATGATTTGTGTTTTATAATAAACATATCATTTCCTCATTTATTTTCTATTCATTCTGGGTAACTAGTTGTACACTCCACCCGTGTCTGTGGAACCTTCGTATCTCGACTTTACTGAGAACAGTTTGGATGTGCAACGTTCACTTAGATGCACCGCACATCATCTGAATGCACTAAGGCTAGGAGTAGAATGCATGGAACCTAGACAAGGGATACCCAGAACAGTTGTAGTCCAAAATCATACAAACAAAGCCATGCGAATTCAATGGTCGCCTTTACGAGATGTCCCTTCACCGGCTACCTCGGGTCCCACCTTGTCGGAGAATGTGATGGAAAATCCCATGTCAGATAAATCGACCACCCTGGAGATGTTTACCATCGAACCCATAACTACTGAAGTGGCTAGCGGAAAGTCATGCCAATTTACTGTAACGTTTTTACCCGTGAGTTTCTTTACCAGTCTATCCTTTTCAACATATATCACGATGAGTTATCAAAACTTCTGAAATTTAGTGCACGACGTGGTCAGTATTAGTTTAAAGTTTAAAACGTTCAGAGTGTTATTCAGTATGCGCTTACTTCTCTTAATTTTTGAGATCTTTTGACAAATTCGGGTAATCGCTGTGTTTGCGGAAATTTCGTGGAGTTTAAAGAATGAACATACTGATCGCCCGATACTTCTTTTCAATTTAGATCACAAAATGGGACGGACCGTAATGGAGTTCACCCATCAAACTTACTAGTTTCAAGAGAGATTTGAAGTTCACTTGGCACAACAAATGCGAATTAGTTAAGGGCGTTTCTGTGGTTGCTATGACTCTAGTCAGTTACGGAAAAATCAGGCAATATGTCTAGCTACTTATCAGTGGCACAGTTTACAAAATGGATGGAGCACGTTAGATTTTTCTTGCTTTGCATAATCAAGAGCACTTTTAAAAATATGGAATCAAACGATGGAACAATTAAAGCCTAATCTGAAAATTCGAGCACCAAACATTTGAATACCCTCATTTTCCACTTGTTGCGAAGATTCAGTGCAATTTAAGATGGATACGGGTTTCTACTAACCTGATTGTTAGGGCACTAGACAACTGGAAATATCAGAAGACCGTGTATTGCAAATCAATACAATAGTTTAGAGTAATGGGCTGGAAGTATATCCGTTTTATAATTTTGAGGCCAAAAAGCCAATGATTTAGCTGGTATTGTCGAAGATAGGCGCACACGTACAAACTGAATATAAACTAGGTTTAGCTAACCAGAACAGGTTAGATATACCGCTGGAAGACCGAAAGATAGTTAATTATGAAACTGCACTTTGCGGGCAGTTTGGCCAGTGAATGGCGAGTAATGTTCATGCAAAAATCGCTGTTCCAGTCTAAGCTTGATTATTAGACAATCGTAGTTCGTATCATTCAACAAACATTCACCCAAATGGGACAAGCCGGAAAGAGTACTAATAACCGATTGTTTGGACACAACACTTTTGCTCGTCAACACAGTCCCCATCATTGAGGCGTGAAGAGTGGACGCTATTGCATTGCTTACATCCGGACATACAGTTCGATAGGCATCATAAGTTTACACTACGTAATTTCTTAGTTCTTGTTTAATATGGGATCTCGTATCGATGCCTGAATGTGACATCTAAATTTGCAGCTGAAAAAGTCCATCAGACAAGAAATATAGGGCAATATTGATTGCGATCAACTGAGTGGGTCACAGTGTTCGGGTGTAGAAGTACATGACAGGTTAGAAAATGAGGTAGCAACTGAGCGTTTACCTTGCTGGAAATTATATTTCGGAACCACCAACAGTTAGGTAAAATCGCGTAGGTGGCCAAGCATCAACTTGGTTTCAAAATATGAAGACCGTGATGTTCCGTTAAGCAAAGTAGGTAGATGTCGCCTATGTGGCTGGGGTTCTCGTAAGCACTGGAATCGCTGAGTAGAAATGATATCGGGAATAGCAGTATACCGCAACCAATAGCCTATTTGCAATCATACGCTTCCTAGTTCTTTATCTCACCCTTATTTGATCCATTTTTAATCTTTCTGGTAGCGTTTGCTTCCATTAGAATATACCACATTACTGTCAAGGTGAACAGCGACTCGAGCCACAGTACCTTCTGGCCTGGCCGTTGTGATTATGACGACGGTGATGATGATGATGATGATGATGATGATGATGATGTAATTGATGCACAATAACTTTTGTTTGTGAATAGAAATCGCACGTAATTTTAAAGTTCGACGCGCTTCGGACGACCTTTTTGTAACTGTTGAGTTTGAAACGAACTAGTGCAGTGAAGTTGAGTGATGGTAACATACTGCTCATACCAAGGTTATTCAGTAGTAGGACCGGAGCATATATTTTGACATCGTACAAGCCGAAGGAAGAATGCAGGAAGGAAAATCAGAGTGCAACATCGCTCATAGTGCTCCCTGCTACTTAATGGAACTGAGCACTGACGTCTGCGGCAACCGAAAAGGTCTGGGGCCGAATACTGCGTGCAAATCAGTGGTTTTGTTTCAGGTCTTGTTTAAATGCTTAACCCATGTGTTGATTTGTCGAATAGAAATCCCTTGTGCCATCCGCGTTTTTGGACCACAACACTAGGACCTTGAAGTGGCACTCCAGTAAAAAAAGATTTTAGCTACATTACTACCAAGAATGTGGATGCTCGTCAGCAATGAAAATAGTTTGCGTTTGTTGACCTGTATTTTCGCCACCTTGCAATAGATGCTTCACAGCAAGTGATTTCCTGGGTCAAGCGTTCTTTACAGCCAAAACAATTGGTGCTGTGATAAGCACAGGAATAGAAATCGTTCGGCAGCAACCGTTTGATGATGGGGACGTTCGAGCCCCTCATGTTTGACAAACAACATTATTATGTAACGACGCTGATATTGGTAGCTAGACATTAGATAACAAGTGTATAAACAACCTCCAGGTTGACAGTCGATGCGTTAGCGATTACTAAATTTACAAAGAAAAAGTAGTGTACCAGGTTACATTTAAGTTCGTGATCAGTGAAACGTCAAGCTGGATACAAAACAACATTTCACTGTTTGTTTAGGAAACGTCCTGTGGTAATGCCACGATGTTATTAACATAATGATTGACTTCACAACAAGAGGAACTTTGTTGTTTGATCCGGAAACAAAGAGATTGATTTTACGTAGTAGGAACCTGTAGACCGGATAAATTCGCCTTGGAGATTTCGTGGCGAAATCAAGAAGAAAGGGTTGTAAACTATGGTAAACTGGAATTAATTTTATGACACAGAAACTTGGTTAGGTGGTCCATCGGATTATGACGGGACAAACCGATTCTGACTACGGAACAGGTTTGGACAGTACTATAACTCTGTAAGAAAGAAAGACAACCAATGTATATCCTCAGTTATAATAGCAAAACAATTTACGTCAGAAGTAAACTGACGGAAAACACCTCAAGATATATGCACATGTACACATCTGAATATCACTACTTCCTTTTTGCGCAACAGACGAAGATGGATCAATTCTACGCCATTGAATTAGAAGGTTTTGCCACGTTTCTTTCCCAGAGAGATTGCACTTTATGTCAGGAAGAAGAGGTCCGGCCTCCGTCATGTCTACTAGTCAACTGCTTTGGTGAGATTTCTCTTCTAACTAACGCAGTCAACAACATTCATTCATTCATTCATTCATTTATCTGTTCCATTTTGCTACACAATTTGGTATAATCATTTTGTAAACTTTCAATAAAAAATATTCAGTAAGAGACTAGTCAAAATTGTCAGAATCTCACATCGGCGGAATCTAACTGAATGAAGATGTTAAAGTGTGTGAGTTGTGCATATTTTCAACCACAATCTTAGTCAGTCATCAAATCTTGTCTGTCTACAACAAAAGCTGAAAGTATTTCAACAGACATACTCCATCGGTCACCATGGGTTGGCAGTTTATTACGAACATCAGACAATTACCGCTCTGATTGGATTATCAGAGGTTGGTAAAGATCACAAAGCCATTGAATGGCAACATGATATCGACATTCAGATACCCCAGTCAAAGGATCCGTTTACGGAATGACTGATCAATAGTTACTACTTAATAGCTTCATGCCAGTTCAACGCAAACGTGTTGTGGTTCACACCTTATTTCATTGTGCCAAGAAAGTATGCTTCTCATACGGATTGTACAATGAACCACAACACGGACCATCAACGCATCAATCGAATAGTCATTCATATGCACTTACTGAACGACACAGCAAGCAACAGCGGAACGGCATTATAGGTATGAGAGGAACAGCATTTTTTAGCTAGCTTACAAAGATGTTGATGTGACGGAAGAAAGCAGTCAGCGACTTCTATCAGCAGTTGGTCGAACTTTCCAGAAGATCCACGTCATAATGCATTATTCACCCAACCGGATACAAGTATCTCTGGTGAAGGTGTCATTGTCTCCTTGATTGAAGCTGGAAGTTATCAGTTTCATTGTAGGGTAGAGCCATCTACGTAAATAGAACGTAATGTTAATTGCAAAATCCAGTATTATAGCACTCCTCAGCGTGTGCTTCCCTTTAGCAAGATAAAGAAAGCTCCAGCAACTGGTTTTGCGCAACCCATGGAACGTACAACCGGCAACTTCGATCTTGCGTCAGTTGTTGACATCTAGATATTGGTCATCATGGTCAATAACTTTAAAGTTATTCACTTAACCAGAACTAGATGACTGTCTCAGTTTGTTGAGACTGTTAAGATAGGAGTCACCTCTTTGTAAACTTCAGTAACATTAATTTCACCCTCGTCCCATCATAATAATCATTTCTTTATATATTCTCACTTGTTCATTGAAATCGTTCACGTCATACTGCTGATTTTTCCTACAGAATGAATGAAGCTGCAACCGGATTTTGCTTGATTGGACTATATTTTTGAAGCCATTTAATGATTTGTTATCCAGTGCAACACCTGGTTATGTATAGACCATACTAATTTCATAGTGTTTTAACGATTGACACTTCCGCTTATTTTTTCCAACCCCTGTGCATAGGTCATACGTTCTCAGCCGAAAAAGAACCCCACTTACCTCATTTCACAATGAGCAAGAATAGAATCAGATTCCCCGCAATGGAATTTGGTGAAGTACAATTTGAGACCATTACGCTTTCAAATCAGAGTGATAGATCACTGTTTGTTCAGCATTTGACACATCAAATCGCAACCAGTGATGAAGCAGACAGGTGAGTTCAACCTTACTCGAATTCCTTTCAAATTGTCTCAAAAAATCATTACAGTCTAACTTTTAAAAAAATATTAATTTAGGATTTATTAAAATCACGGAAATTTTACGTGTTAGAAGAAGCTTCGAACTCGGATCACGTGCAGCTAACTATACGGTATCGAAATAGTTGAGAGTACAAAAATAAAGTACATGCAAAGAAGTTTGCTTCATAAATATTAAAGATGAGTTACGTCTCCGGTGTTATGGATTCGGAACAAAATTGGAGTATGGAAATAAAAGTGGACTTGGCACATGTGTACTCAATCACAAAACAAGCCCTGAAGATCCTGATTTGTCAGCATTGCCAATAGATATTGTTGACTACTTCAAAAATGTTGTATCAGATTTCTGCTCAAAACCATTAAGTGTTGACACTGACACAAAAGTTAATGGTGAGGTGTTAACGAATGAACATACCGAACTTCTGAAAAAATGTTACTTTCCCTTTAACCAACCAATCGGATGTAAGCAGATTTTTTCGGAGTTGTTGATTCCGAATCTATCTCAAAGAATTATGGGATCGTCACCTTGGTTACACGCTCAGCCGCTTGACCCAAAACCGAGAAATCAGAAGATACGCGGCTGCACTGTTTATTGGACGAGCGAGACGGGACGAGGCGAGACAACATTTAGGCCACAAAAGCTCTAGATTTATAGGACAAAACGATCACCATTGATAGCCGGCAGACAAAAAGCGAATCAAATGAGACAGTCATATATGGTAGTCAGGGCGTCAGAACAAATCACATTACAGGGGGCGTCAGAAGGCAACGCGAGAAAAAACTGTCCTGATAGCGAACAGGCGTTCGACCGCAAACTTGTAATCTGATTGGCTGGGTGGTACCATACCACCACCCACGACCATACCATCCGAGCTGGGCCGGCCGATCAATGTGGCGTGACGCGTCCTGGCTGTCTCGTTAGGAAATGCGCCTCCTAACAACAATAGAAGAGCTTACTTGACATTCTCTACGTTAGACCATGACCGTTAATGGTCTGTTTATGTTACAGGGAGAACTGACGCAGTCTGAGTAGTTTATCGGAATAAGAGAATAAACGTGCTGCTCAAAAATCTTTGCGATTTCACCCATATATCAATGAATATTCAACCTAAAGTACGACTGACACGCTTGAATAATGGTTAACTCAGGAAGAAGACGTATCAGTGAGTAAGACATAAAATAAAACAGTGGAACGTCGTTCAAACATTTCAATTGTCGTGTTAGTTTGTTCGTCATCTAGGCATGGCGTGGGGTTGAGCAGTTTCCTTCAGCGATTGTTGTTTATGGGTCTTGTTTGCAGATAGTAACATCTTACCTTTTGTCTCCCAAAAAGTACTCAGTGAATGTCAAGCAAAACATCCGCTATCCTATACTTAGAGGATTTAAACAGGAACCTATGCATCTTGTGATATAAATTACAAACATATCTTTGTTTCTTCATCCCTCTAATAATAATATTCACAATTCGCCATATTTTTGCATAGGCAACGTATGGCAGCATGAGACAATTACAGGGTGTAGTAGTTCATGAACAAATTTGTGATAAACGATTGACCAAAGATGAAAACCTGAAGTACAGCGATAGTTGTGGAGTGCCAGACAGACAGCACATCGATCCATTTTATAATCAAGCATTCGTCCGTGAGATTCTCGCAAGCCACAAAGGCAAACAACCATATACATCATATTAATCCACTGGTGGTTTTACAGAGAAGTTCTGTGGATAATTCCATCGAATGCTTCGGAGAATTCTAGGTAGATGGTATATCCTAGTTTACCTCCTTCCATCCTTGTAGCTTATTGCCCCTTGTCTAAATATCAAGCACAAAATCGTACAGTCAGTAACAATATCTGACTCCTGCTCTTACTTCATCTTACTTTTGCTTCATGCAATTGTCTCGTCAGTGATGCTTTAGATGGCTTCCGTCTAGCTTTGACAGTTCACCCGCACACTGATTTTCACAGTAGCCTACCTAATCTTCATTGTTCCTCTTGCGTTACAATGTACCTCAGGCACCGTTTGTAGCTAAACAAAACCAAACAAAACATCAGTGTGATTTTTGTCTATAATAAAATCTTTCTGAGTCTCACTTATTAGTGCAAGGTTGGCCAGATATATGAATGTTTTTACACCGACTCTTTCTGGCAGGCTGTCAGTGGGCCCTGTAACGTGCTTTAGCTTCGTTGGATGTCATACTTTCGCAAGTGTTAACACATGCGTCGTCCTGGGAACTCTTTTCTCAGAATGGCTTCAAAGATGGTTTATAGGACTGAATCTAAGCAAGCAGACAGACCAAGTTGGGCATTAAACATCACAATGCGACTTGAAATCCTATTTCAGACTGAACCAGTAGGTTAGACATGGTCATAGTTGGTTAACTGTACATTATTATCGGTTCTCGTTTAAAGTTATGCCTTGCACTAACTCTTCGTAATTTGATCCCTTTGCATCATAGTAAACAGAGACTAACTCATCTTTTCCAGTTGATCAAATAGAAGGTTCATCGTGAACTGAACCAGCATAACTTTGAATAATTGTAACGCCAACGCCACCAACAAATTTCTGGCGTTAGAATCTCCACACTAGTGCCCTCCTGTTTAGCCTGGTAGAGGGAAATTGTGAAGCAGTAGTCCAGCATCCACACTACATTTGCTTGCCAAATATTCTGACTTCATCAGGTTGGGTCGATGGGATTGTACATGGTCCTGTAAACAAATGAAGGGCATTCTATGGCTGACTGAAAAATGTTAACTGTTGCAAGTAACCACGGCAATAACCTTCGGTGAGTGAATATTTAAGCAAGTTACTTTAGCGAAAGTGTAACGGATCATCGGAGAATGCATGACATTTGTATCATTGTCGGCTGTGAACTTCAATATACCTTGCACATTTATTTTACCTAGCTGTGTAGAAGGCTATGTATTACCCAACCTCGAGAAGAATAGGGAGAATATTGTGAGTATGAGTAACATTAGGTTTCAAGCGCCAAATAACCGTATAGAAGCTACTGATATAACTTGAACATTACGTATAGTAAATTACAGTCCTTACATTATGAGGGATTTATTTTCTGAAGTTACTGACTGAGAAGTCAGCCATTTCAGAAAATAATTACAGTATCGGATATCCACTTTTGTAAAATATGATGAATACAGCATTGCTTACAAACCAACAAAATTAAGCGTTCATATGAGATTATTCAGTCTTGTTTATAAGGTATTTGGCACAATAGCAAACACACTCGAATCAAAAGCCCGTGGGTCGGAATTCGAATCACGATAGAGACGAGCATATCTTTATTAAAGATAGTGCGCCCTTTTGTAGACGTTTGCCTGTTAAACTGTATTTGAATAGGAAAGTTGCAAACACGTGGGTGGAGTTCAAGTTATATTCATCTCTGTCGAGTAAGGCGTATCATAATCATGAGAACATAGATTGGTAAATTATCGTCGTGAATCAACACCCTGTTGTGTCGTGTTCCAAAGGAGATGAGCATAAAGCCAAGACTATCAGTAAATTCTATTTTAATGAAAAATAAGCGGATAACTGCAGTGATCATCTACAGTTATCGAACGCCTTATGTGACTGATCTCATTTGTCCATTAAGAGTTTACAGGTATTGTATCAATTCTAAGCTGACGGGTGATGCTAAGTTGAGTTGTTGCAGCTGTTTGATCAATTGAACTCGACACTTGTCATATTGGCTACACCTTGTTCTTCATCGAATTCATTCCTGTCATTCGTTTGTCCTCAAGTAGCTGGTTCATAGGTAGCTAGAACTGAGTTTGTCTCCGCTTAAATGTATTCTGTTTTTGCCATGACTGCAGGAACAAGACATATACTCGGCTGAATTAAAACACCTTCGTGATTCAACCAGAAAATCAGCGGCCCTTTAATGTTGACAGGTTAATTAATGACTTCTTGCTTCATCGTGCAAATAGATTAGTTTGCAAAACCTCTTGTATAATGGGTTAAAAACGCTGATTAACACAGTCGAAACCTACTAACTTGCCGAATTTAATTGCAGAATTCAGCCAAACAATCGCGTTATACAACTCATCCCACCGACCACGTTAATCCTACCTGAATCACAAGCCATTCTCGTTTTCCGATGTGATTCCTCCTATCTCGCCACAAAACTCGTGAGCGACATTCCAATCGACTCAGTCCTCATGGAAAGGCTTTCTTTTAATTGTCGTCCTGAATACGAACTGGTAAGCGATTTCACGCCCAACCAACCATTACGGTACATGTGAGTTGTTCCTGGATAAAATACAAAAACTATTCCACCAACTTATACATTTTCAGAATATGCCAGACGGTTGTTTACGAACATCTGAGTTATAACTCATGCAAAGACCTTATTTCCATTCGAGAAAACACAAAAATGCGCCAGAGTCACTAGTGGTCATTGCTAATCTTCGTCTGTTAATAATCGTATCATCTTCAGGGAACAAACTATCTTGAATTACGTGCACACTGATATATAGCAACAATGTTTTATATCAGAGATCTTACAGATCTATGTAAGTTAGTTTTAGTCAGCAGATAGTTGGTGTAACAAAGACCAAAATATGAAACTGGTTACTAAATCCATCAGCACATTCAGTATGGTAATTTTATTACACCAAGCACCGTAAACAAATGAGTAACCATACAATACAATATTACTATCAACAGGCATATGTTCTTTTTATAATGGATCCATTGTGAATGATGGACTGAGTTTGTTTAGTATGTTTGTCTAGTGACAAGCTTATCAAGTTGGTTTCAGTTAAAGTGATTCCTGAACCATCAAGACGATTAGCATTTTATTTCATTGAACACATATGAACGGTTCTAACTGTTGCAACCTGTTGCCGAAAATGTTGATTCATTTACGACTGTGCAACACACTTTAGCCGACTGCATAATTTTTGATAGTAAGAAAATTGCGTGTTGAAGATCATCTTGGGTTTCAATATTCTATTACTCATAATAGATGGAGATTGAAAAATATGCGCAGCATGTTCTACTTCCTTGATTAAACTTGAATACCCATATTGCATACATATCAAATGACGTCTTTTTTCTCTCTTCTTGTAGACTATGCCTATGGAAATAACCATTTCACGTCCGACCTTGATGCTGGAATCAAATGGAGAGCTCTACTTCCCACCTACTCAAGTTGGTGCAAAGACAAGAAGAAGATTTGGTGTGACGAATATTACGACGTTCGCAACTTCGTAAGTACGCATTTTATGAACTACTAGATAGTTTATTAAGTTGAACGAAGTTTTGTTTTCTTTTTTGCACTTGATGATAGCACTTGCGTCTCAGGTTTATTAGCGTAAGATAGTATCCGTCTTGAAATATATTCAGAAATTTACACATGAATTTATCAATTGTTACACGACTGAGAGTAACTTTTGCTTGCGAGTTTCTATTATTTTGTTGATCGGAGCAAATTGGTTTGGACAGTTTACAGGTGTGAACAGACTTGAGCAAAAATGAATTGAAGAAAACAGATAAGGTTACTAATGTGCAATCATATTAACAACAAACATGAAACACCCATTTTAGGACATGTAGGAGTAAACCAGAAGGGTGGTTGATAAATTTCCTCTGATGGTTGTAAGGAGTTCGGACTAAAGTGGTTTTTCTGATTGGAGAAGGCTGAGCCAATCCCAGCTCGCGTAAAAATTCCTGCAGGCGGAATTGTGCTCGATCGACGCCAATCAATCTAAAACAGTGAACAGCTGTTGCACCGAATTTGTGTATAAGTGATAAATACTACAAGTTGTTTGAAAACTTATCAGGTTTAAACAAACGAGTTGCTTAAAACAGGATCATATGAATGTAAAAACGAATGGACCAATTGGAACGCAAAGCGCTTGTTGGCCAATAACAATCGTAAACCATGTTGTTTCTCTATACAGAGGTTATCGTTTTCCGATAAATTGCGTTTGTTTAGTGCTACTCAGACTGTCGTTCTTCTGGTGTTCTCATTTTGGAAACCCAACATGGGACAGTAGTTGACTGTCACGTACATGCCGAACAGGTGACATTTTAAAACTCAAGGCGGATTCGGCCGTAATCAAAACAGTATGTTTCACTTTGAAAAACTGTTAGTCGTGAAGGGCGTATGTATAAAGTAACTTACCCATTTCGTAATCTATCCCTGGCGAATGAATATTCAAGAGTCTATCTTTGTTCAGTGGAAGAAAATTAGCTAGTGAAGGTATGGAGTATTTTATGGTTGTAAATGAGTTATCTTTGGTGTTATCCATAGTGTTTTTGAAAACCTGCTTAATTCGTTAATCTCTCTGAATTTAGGGCTTTTTTGAGCCAAATAATTCCTCTGAAAGTACGTCTCTGAATACTTTCAATGCCTGCAAAATCAATTTCAAAATAGGAAGAGCAAGTCTATGTGCACACTTTTTGACCTGGGCTGAGTATGTGTGCGAATACATTGAAACAGATTTCTGATTGGAAGGATACACAAATTCATCCAAAAGGACGTGACGTGTAATCTGTTTTTAGTCGTGGCTGTATACTTTGTAGGCAGATTTAAATTGCTTGCTACTAATGTCTTGGGATTTTCTGGGTGTACTGATCCGAATAGGTTAGTTTCATCAAGTTGAGTGACTGAATGATTACGAACGGTCTACTGAAAGCAGTCACCCTTGAAGCAAATAACTGGAGATGGGTCAGTTCACGGAATACACATGATTACGCAGAGGGCGACCGCACGGTAATAATAGCTGATGCCTTCCAGTAGACATGTAGGAAACAAATCCCTTCCTGGCCGACGGGTCCACTAGACTTAGACTGATAATTTGATGTGGAACTGCTGAGGACAAAAAATTAATCAGCTTACGTCGCTTCCCAATTTGGCAGACTTCGCCGACAATGGTCGTCAACGAACTACCGATCTTCTGTGTCAGTTAATTGTCTGAGGAAAAAAAAGGGTTTCTAAAGAGACCGCACCAACCTACGTATTAATCATTCTACGCAGATGTTTGTATTGTTAGACTCATCTCTTATACGTAGGATATATGTGGAGAGTGTAACTTAGGGGGAAAATATGAGCCATGATCGTGTGAGTTTAAATTTGACCGAAATGGGATGCAACGTGGAAATTTTAAATTTTAACTAAGCGTCCAAGCAGTGACAAAAATGAGACTTGCAACAACAGCGTAGTTTTCAATGAGTAAGAGTGCTTCTTAAAAGTAAACTGGCAGTAGACTGTAGTTAAGTGAGTCTTCACTCGCCGACTACTTGGGGTTAACCTTGATAAACGTAAAATGCCAAGAATATAACCTCAACACTAATCGTTTGCCAGCAATGTGTTGTGGCTTATATTACACAGAACATTACTGAGTGAGGCAACGTTAAGTTCTACAGCAATAAGAACGTGTACATTTGGGCAGTACAGCCATTCGGTTTGCAGTGATTGGATCATAATACACCCGTGTTTATCACGGCTGTGACACATACATCACATGCGTAAAACATCAGCAAGAAAGATTTCAAGTAGAATACATATCAAACGAACATAAACAAGAAGCGGTCAAAAACAGCAGACAGAAGACAGGAATTTGGTGGTTCAGTAGTTTCTCATTCAGCAGCAGAAGCAATTTAGCAGTAATTCGGCATTAAAAACTACATCAATAAAGCCTGGCCAAGTAACTACGTAATTATCATTTTAATGCAACGAATAATGATTTAACTCGATAGAAATCCAGGTAAAATAATGGACAGTTTGGCGAGAAACAATCACCAGGATGTTTGAAAACTTTTTTTTCACGAGGGTTTCAGGCTTGCTCATGCTAACCAGACACGACCGATGATGATCATATAATAAGTTGTTATCTTTAGCGTGTTACAAACTTCGAGGAGGCTAAAAATGGGGATGATTGAAGTTTGATTAACGCCAATGTAATGAGGACTCAAATAAATGAACAAAAACTGTCACGTGCTTAAAGATGACGCGAGGTCAGGATGATAAAGAGAATGATACGGATGATCAAGAACAAGTGACTTACTAGGTTCCACTAATTAACAGCATAACTATCATGCTAATTTATATCAAAAGACAATGTGGACTGTAATTTATTTGCTTCGGTACTTTGGGTAAGAGTCGCGTAAGTGTGCCAAAAGATCAATTTAGATAGTGTTACAAATTAATATGTGTCTTAATAATTCGTTGATATTATTCACGTCCAGCCTACAACATGTGCAACATGTGAACCTCGGTAATATTTCAAAAGATTGCATAGGAACACATCAAGTTTGTTAGTTAGTTTTACGTAAGATGTCAATCATCCTTGGTGTGTAAGGTCACGATCCGCCCTTCATTCGGACATATTCCATTTCTCTTAATGTACTTAAACAAAACCACAGTGACTTGACAGTTCTGAGAAAACCGATAAAGCTATAGACAACCCTGTTCATCTGCGCTAATATTCAAGTATAGATTTCTTGTTGTATGTTAAGCAGTGTCAATATCTTATCATAACATAAAGTCTACTGAATTGCACTCGAGTTTACCTTACTGTTAGGTGTGAAACAGTCAAAAACTTTAATCTAAATACGAAGGTTGAAGTCAAGCGTAAGTTACAAGAATTGAAAACCTCGACCGCCCACTACCAATTAAGTGTGTTAATTAGAAAGTTCAGTAAGGTCTGTGATTTCAGTATGAAAGAAAACCTGATCGTGCAACTTTAAACTCGAATCAATAGAACTTTTACTGTGTAGCCGCATGAAGACTATTTACTAGCCTTTGCGGATGATCTCATACAAATATGGTAATGCAGCCGTGTTCAGTACGCGATCAAAAATCAGGTTTACAGGCATAAGAACCAGGTTAAACATTTCTTTTTGTGTATGAATTTCTCATTGCTTGCTACACGGTTGCGCAGCTCCATCGGAACATGAGAGTAAAGAGTGAGTATCGGATACTGCTGAAAGTAAAGGAAAATTAAGGAAATATCTGACGGGAAACAGAACCAAACTGTTCTCTAGTCCTTAAATCAAATATCATTTGGAGGTTACTTTAGATATATCGCTGTCAAAACCCTTGATTACTTTTCTACGAAACACTGACTTCACCATCTTCCTTGTTTTTTTGAGCAGATCTGATTATTCCAGACTTAGTAATCATCAAATCCAGATTCGTGTTAAACAGCAAAAGTTACCCAGTCTGAGCTATTCCTTCTTTCACCTAGCAGAAATAAAATAAATTTTCCTTGCCGAAATTTACTTCGTGTCCCACGGTAACTTCGATACCCCACTGTTTTCTTTGTCTTTATTCGCATGGTTCCAGTTCAACTGCTTAATGTGAGTCGCATAATCGTTTGTTATATCATAGTCATGACACTTTCATAAGCGCTCAGATAGAACTTGATTCCCGGGAATTTGTATATGTACAATACTTTCATATAAAGCGAACCCGACATGTAATTGTCTTCTATTTTAGATTCCGGTGGCATATTCTGACCCGTGACCAAACGCTGCTACACGTAGAACCCTCTGAAGGTGTTATTCAACCAAACGAAATTCAGGTAAGCAGCTGCAGTCAACTGATATATGTTTAGGACTGAAAAAAATTATCACATTGCAATAAACTTGTATGCTTAATGACAAAATTTCCCCTTTGAATCAATAGATTCGGAAGAAAGGGTGACAGAGTATTAATAAGCTTACCGTGGATTTTCAAAACTTTGCAATCTGATTGCAATACACTTATGACAATAGAACCGTAGGAAAGTTCTAACATATACCGACCAACACTATTGCACAAGTTCTCAAACTACTGTGTGTTTTGTAACGAGTTATCTCTTGGTTTCCTGAAGATTGCCCGCTAGCCTACCTAAAATTCTTCTCTTCACACATTTTTCAAAGCACTTTCTTCAAAGATGGAAACGGGTAAAGTTACTAAGAAGCAGGTTTGGGGAGTAAGGTGTTTATGTGATGGACAGTACCGGAAAGCGGCTTGTGTGACTCACGCTGAACAGTGCACCCATAGGACAACGTTCGTGAACTTGCCCAAACATCTGTCTGTGGATGATCCATGTAACTGATGTATAAATGCCGAATAATAGGAATCAGTGCTGGATAACGTATGCGGCATGCAGTTGATCGATATGACGTCCACTAGGAAAGTGGTCGTCGTGACCATTTTTGTCGGTTGTTGATATGGAAATGGTTTCGAGGGCAGAGAATCACATGAGCCTTCATCGTATTGAGTTTTGGAAATCAGCAGTGGATGAATTTCTTGGTCAGTTTTTCAATAGGTAAACAGAATTCTGAGGTATAAACAACTCGCCATTTCAATTCTTGCAAATCGACTTTTGCATAGATTTTAACCTACTGAATCCCGTTATAGTGATAACTTTTTACATTACCGATTTTTCAGTGGAATACTTACAGTAATATCATTAAATAATTCGAGGTTCTTGAATAACTGACTGTTTATTGATAGCTATTCTTTGATTACTGGGCACTTTATAGCAATGTACGTTTTGATAATCGTTTTCTCACGGAGTGACGGTTGCGTGAATTATTTTCGATTGTCTGTTGCACAAGATTAGCATCAATACCTCAACATTTCGACTTTATTTTTACAGAGCTTGGTAATCATAAACTGTATTCAAGTGAAAAAATGAATCCTTTGTCACGATGTTTTGATCAGAATCCTTGACAGACCGCTACTCAAAATTCGTTAACTTTACACGTGGTGTCAGTATGAAACGATCACATTAAAAAAGAATCAAGAGGCAATCGATTCAAAACACGAACACTTTTTAACTACCGTAACTTACCTGACCTCAAAAGCGTGTAACATAAAAGGGCTGGGGAAAGTTTATGCGATATTCAGGTGAGTAACTTCCGACTACTGTTCATAAGTATCCATGCTTTAATTCTGGTAAAATTAAAAATAAGTGGCCCTTGGTCAACATAACGGCATTAAGATCAGAGAATATCTTTTCACTTCTCACATCTACAATGATGCGCTCCTTTGATCCAACCGTGAGATAAATAACTTAATATACCAGTCGCTAATTGCCCTATAGTGAATCCCCAATAACAGTTTCACAGGAGGATTTTGCAAACTTGTTCACTCTAGACCTGTGTGATTTCCCGACCCACAACAACCAGTCCTTGTCCAATGTCTGGTGGACGTAAGAGTGTACTCGGTCTTTCTGAATGAAAATTACCAAAGCATTTAACACATTTCTGACGCCCCGTTTGAAAAGCCCGGTCGAAATCGATGCAAGCAAAATGTGCGGGCGGCCATCATACTTGAAGAAAACAAAATGTGACTATAGAACGATCAAAAAGTAGAATCATCAACAAAGTCAAACAATGAACGCAAAGCCTTCTGAGAATTAAAACCGAAAACTATGACCAGAGATAATATCAAATGTTTTTGTCCACAAGTTAATCACTATCCGTGCCTGGTTTAGTGTGCTGATGGCTCATTCTGAAAGTCTTCTGTTTTCCTATCGTCTGAAGTCGATGGTAGTAACAATCCTCAGAATGATATGGCTCAACAGTAGCAACGCTGGGTTAGTAACAGCAGTTTTCAGTTAAACATCGCTCGCAGCTTATTGCAAATGTCACATTCTTTCGAAATTTTCACCCTGCTTTTCGCGCTTATGTTAAATCTTGTCAGTCAGGAATATTCTTTCGACGGCACGGATTTGAACTCTGACCATGCCTTAATTAGGCATCCGTGTTGGCTACTGTGCCATTGATCTCAAACTAGACACGACCGAATGTGACTGAAAATTTGCATATGAATCGTGTGAAGTCATTGGGGCAGTGGTCAACTTGGTTGCCTCATGACCGTGGGGTCGGAGTCTTAATCCTAGCAGTAGCAGGTATATGCATTACTGACAGGTTTCAACAAGAACGAAATTCTAGCATGATGATTCTTTTCGAAAGCAGCTGACTGAAAATTTATGGGAATGCGAAGAGTACAACTAGCTGCGAGTAAAGTTCTATTTATACTAGCGAGGGACCCAGATAGATCAAAATGTTTTCAAGCCCGCTTCACGTAACGGTTAGATCTACTGACGCAAAGATAACTGCAATATTGCAGAATTGCTGGTTACCGGCCAGCGTCAGATCATGTGGTCGCTACACGTTGATCTCGAGATACCTAACTAAGTGAATCGTTCCGAACAAACATAAATGACTCGCAACTACAACATTCAGGTTTAAGATAGCATTACGGATTCGAAGCAGCGACCAAACTTGCGTTACGGGGAAAACATTATGTATCTTACACCCACGTCCACTATTTAGACACTATTCCTGAGGTCAGGTAACGGTTGTCTTAAATTTCTGCAAAACCTTGAATTTCATTGAACGTCACTTGCTATCATCTGATTGTATAAAGTCAGAAAGCGAACAGATTTTCATCTTTGGTCGAAAAATAAAGTTAAATCGTTCCCTACCGGATCAGTTTGCTGAATTTGTAGCTGATTTTAAAATCTGAGAGGAAGACTCACAGAGCGAGTCATGACTTATGCGGTTAAACAAACCGATACGACTAGAATTACGGAACGAGCGGGTACCCTCAAAAGATTCTGGTGACAAAGACCAGAAGGGTATGGATTATGGGAGTGATTAAGCACCGCGTGATCTTTGCAAGCAGGCGGGAACGATATGCCGGTTCCTTGTTAGGACTGAGGGTGTTCCGTCATTTTCGACAGGCCACAATAAAAAAACCTTCCGTTCTGACGAAGAGATTTCTACTGTTGGCTGGCTGCACAGTAATGAGAAACCTGGGCGATGCAAAGTTTCCTAAACTTGCAAATATAATCAAGGCTGGGGTCTCCAACAGTTTAGCTGGTCTCTGGCCTCCCCACAGTTGAACTGGGTCGAGCTTTACTGATGACCATCAGCAAGAATGAAAGTCGGATCGAAGGATTCCTTTCGAACAGGTTCCTTTGAATACTTTACCCAACTAAATAATCTCTGGTAAAAGTTGAGTTTTGTTGCAACTGCGAATCTACATATGTGTATGAGTAACTGACGCAAACAGACACAGTCACGCGAGATGTACGCTCCGTAAAGTACCTGCACAATTTTGCATAATACTATAGCGATTTCTTACCATATTTCAGTAAGTAACTATGGTTTTTAGCTCATAACCACTGTGTGTGAAACCCTGGGTAATCGGCTTTCAGCCATTTTTCATCAACTTTGGGCAGCCAGTGGAACCAAGGTACGCACGAAGTTAGCTGGCTTTATCTTGTCGGCCGATTGACTGAAACATGTACAGCTCACAAAACACGTTGACAAGTCCGTAAAGAATGTTCATATAAGGGTCAATGTAATTTCGCGCTTGATGCGCCTGCTTGGTTTTCTTTAGCGTCGGCAACAGCTGAACACTAAAGCAGCCGACGATACAAGGTTGCGTGCACAGGGGGAGAGGCCAAAATGCTGTTCAGACTGAGAGTTTTGCTTATTGTGCAACTGCTTGTTGCTTTTGTCGATAAATTTTTGATGTTGATGACCAATGAGCAAAGATCGCTGTTGTTTGTTAAATACTTTCGGGTACGGTTAAATTACCTCGGGAGTACTTTTATTTCGTTCTGTTGAAAACTTGACACGTGCACATGTGAATGCTTTGGGGTTTGCCGTGCGACAAAATGCGATGTACTGAAAATTTGTTTTACTTAAGCCATTTTGTGTGTGGAGTTCGGTGAGAAGCAATAGAGTATGAACGGCCCTTTGACCTATTGTTTTCTCATCCGCCCTCAGCATCATATTTGGACATTTAGTCCGTCGTCGGCTTGTGGACGCGTATTCACGTCGAAGCTAACTTATCGTCGCTGCGAGCAAACTGCACTAGTTCAACAAACTGCATCTGCCTCGGATGAATCTAGACATGTAAAGTTGCGTGTTGTGGCATTCGCTGAGCCCGTGTTTGTACGCGTGGAGCCTGAGGTGTTCAATTGTGGTTCTGTGATGGTTGGCGCCACAGTCACATGTGAACTGCAATTACACAATCTCAGCCAGGTAGGTTCAACGGTTTACGCATGGTTTAATTTTTGGTTTTCCAACTTAGTTGACTCTGTGACCCACCTAGTCTTCTTTTGGTTATGTCGTGAACCACTGGGTATCACATTCAGGATTTTTATAACCAGAGAAATGTTAGTGATGGCCACAAACTGATTCATTTTAATTCATTTTAAAAGTGAATTATTGCAACCGTCTGAAGGCGTAAAGACCTCAACTATATTCGTGCAAAAGCTACTTTACTGATGACCATATTGAACGTTTTACGCAGGCCTCTCTGTTATATAAAATGGTCATCTAATATCAACTGTATAGTCTAGATGGTTCCCATTCTTTGAATTTAGCCGGAACAACGCCAAAAGTTATGATTCACAAAAATAAGGGGTTACAAAGGACAGGAAATTCCGATAACATTCTTTTTCAATGTCAAGGTAACTCCCAATTTCTTTTGGGCAAGGTTCATAAGTAGAGGAACCTTTAACAGGCACCGCTGCACTCAGATTCATGGTGAGCTAGTGGTCAACATAAAATACTTGGAAAAACTAGGCAGACAAACGATGAGGTTTATAAGGAAAAAAAGACAAGATGTGAGTAGATCTCATGGTCCACTGATAAGGAACTTATAGTCTAATGTCTATGATCACTAGAATCCAGTTTGCTTGTAAGGAAACTTTTACTCAGAAATTTGCACGTCAAGACAGTGTTCCTTCATCGCTAAACGAAATGTGTTGTGATAACTTTGGATGAAATTTTGCAAGAACGTGCGACGAGCTGCTAAGTCGTTGTTTTTAAAACGGTGTTCCAATCCAATCCACTAATAGCGTACCTTTTCTTAAAATCATCACAGCTCCACATGAAATAGTCACGCACGTACCGAGTCAATTTCCTGATGGCATCGGTTTCAGTCTACTGAATTGTCATTGTGTAGATCATCTTGTGCACAGTAGCCATGAGTAGTTGATATCACGTCACCGCGAAATTTGTGACGTATAGTTTATAACAAACGAGAATCTGTGATTACGCAACAGTGAGTTGTAAGCAGAATAAGATCGTCGATACCGGTTGCTGGTGGATTTGAATGTTTTTGATGACAAGCGACGATGAGGGAACTGACAAGCGATTTTATGTCAAATCTAACCTACCGTATGTTCGACAAACTTCACAGGAAGATTGCGCTGGACAAGACAGTACATATTAACACTATATGACGGTCAGCTGTTTGGGATGGGGATATTTTCGTTAGAAACCATTCCACTGATTAACAGTAAAAAGTAGGTTGACTTTGCTTGTATGAAAATAATGACCAGACAGAAATTCCATTTAGAAAAACTGTCTGTTAAATCTTGATGTGATTTGTTGCTGACCACCCGCTTTCTCGGACCGCACATCAGCTGGTGCCCATTGTATTTCCGATATGATATCAGAAGTACACATGCCTCTTTTGAAAAATGTGCTGAAGAAGGGTGTTGGTTTTGAAAACCACATAACTGTCCGACGCAATTTTTAAAATTAGTGAGGAAATTTGTCAAATGATCAAAGTGATGAGACATTGCATGCAAGTAACCATGTTCGGTAGTCTATCTGATACAAGAGGTCTTAGTCCTTAGTGCAAATAACTGTCATGAATAAAATATATTTTGGATGCAACAGAAGGAATAGTAAGGCAAGTCTGACAAATAATTCCAACAGATTGAATGACTTGAGAAAATAATTTTTCAGAACCGGGTAACGCAAAATATAAGTCAAATTTTGGTGTGACGGTTGTAGTTTGGTGTGATTATAGGAAACTACTATTAAATAAATGACTCAGGTAATTTACTGACTACAAATAAGTAACGAAAATTGCTTTGCTAATAACTGGACCTCACTGATCAATACTCTGACAATTTAATAATATCTTACCAAATTAGACAGCTGCTAGTAACATCAAACAGATAAGCAGCGGCAGCAGTCGTTCAGTTATGAAGGTCTGACCAATTAACGCAGGTAATTAGATTTTTTAATCCTCTGTTCAGAATACGAGCTTCAAGGCACGATTTTTAGTATACCTAAGACCTTTCATTTTGGATACTTATAAAATGAGTCTTTTGAGGAATTATCTTTTTTGTATATTTTTTATACACTACTACTTTTTTTCAAGAAGTCATCGGGTGGTACAGAAGAATGCGTTTATTCAGCTGTCAAAGCTAGCTTCGTTTTGAAAACAAAATATTTGAAAAAAATAACATTTCAGTATAACTTCACTTTCGTTCTAACCCATATTGTAGTGAAAAGGCGTCTAATAAAGCACAATCTTTATTGTCCAACGCGCTAGTTACTATGCTACGCGCGCACTCGTATTTATGAGTCAGAATTCCAGTCCACAACACTCCCGGTTTCCGATCGTGCGTCGTGTGCACTTCTGCCCGGTTTATGTGTGTGGTCGGCCTCTTCTATCGGGGGTTTTTCCGCCTGCCATTCTTCGTCTGTTTGTCCGATTTAGTTGAGCGATGGGTATTCCGGTCGCTCGTGTTGTCCGCCATCTATCCACAGTGAGCTTTGACCGTATTGTACGACCGTATCGAGATATTCCGCTGTGTTGGAATAATCGCGCCTCCGATTTGATCGTCCATCCTATTTTGCTTGCTATGTCTCACCCGTTGGTCCGATCCAGTCGAGCGATGACTCATCCGGTCGCCCACACCGTCCCCGATCCGCTCGTTATGAGTTGTTGGACATACCTTAGGCCCCCCTCCCTCGAGTTGAGGTATGCCGCCTAGTGTTGGAATACTCGCATCTCAGGCCTGATAATCCACCACAATATTACTGTTCGGGTTAACAGTTCGCAAGTATATTGTGTATACGTTAGGACCTTACTTTAATAAGCTTCAGGAATGAAGCATAGTAATAATGCAAACGTCTATCAAATACAGCTTCATTTGTGTCAAATCTCATAACTATACCAAAATAAATGACGCAGGGTTATTTATGTTTTATAATTAAATTGTCTACAAGCAGTTTTATTGCAAATCCGGTAGAACAAAAGTTGTGAACATTTCACAATTCACATTTTTTAAAGATGTAATCGACAATCCCCATACAGAATCATAAGCAGGTGATCGGAAACATCAGTTTCTAAGTAAGGTTTGTTTGTTAAGAATCGTCTTTTCGTTCAGATGTGGTTGTTCTAGGAAACGGCTGTCAAAAATGTCGTTACGATAGAAATTCCAGTAAACCAGTATACGTGATTACTTCGTTTTTACAGCAATAACTCGCTAATCTTGCATGTATAATGATCATTGTGGAACATTGTGGACGGCAAAAAGTTAACTGAACATCAAGAATTATTCACTGAAGAAAGCAAATGATGATGCATTAGTTTATGCCATTTAAAGTTTGCATTCTTGACAGTGCAAACATTCATTCCATAAAACAGCAAAACTACATGATTTCAAATTCTGCCTAGTGATCTTAACCTGAATGTTATTAAAAAATATCTCTAGTTTATTACACTAGTTAGGGAATAGGATAGTATGGTAGGTGAGTTTGAAAACAAGTTAGAATTTTTGTTACGGAAAGTGGTCATTGTCCCATATGTAATTAGGCTAAGAAAATTAATGCCCAGAAGAATATTGATCATGAAAGACTTAATGCAAATTATTGTAAAATATCAGAATATTTTCTTAATTCCCATATTGCTATTTTGATCCAGGTTACAATGTGATCAGTATCAATGACATTTAAAAAGCCATTGATGATTTCTAAAGCTGTCCAGGAAAAGATTGATTTTGAAAAAGCTGTTTTCATACGCGAAAAAAAATATAAAACGATGTGATTCTTTACCAAAATCATTTTAGGTAATTCCAAAAGAAATTTGCAACATTCGATATATATTAGGACTACAGTTACCGGAAAACAGTCATTATAAAATTCATCACATATAAACCTCTTTTGATCTGATCTATACGTATTGACAACTACGGTAATTGTAGTGGACTTTACTCATCATAGCTGCTCACAGACATAGTTCACACAGAAATACAGGACCCTACTTATAGATTCTCCATCTATAAAGTACAACTGTGGCTGAATTGATTACATTCCAAAGAAAGTCCAGATTATTTTTCAAGATAAGTTACAACCACCATTGTGAATTATGGAGTCTGTTGTCATCAGTTGCCAGCGAATTATGTCTACGGTAGATCGGTGGTAACTGTTTTTCCTTGTAATTTGCTTCCCTCTGCTCACTTCTAACAGGAAAAACAAAGCTCACGATTTCATGACGAAATGTGCTGTACGATAAAAAGCTAATGTAGACCAATTCAACAAAAGTCGTGAACCATTGATCATTATTATTATTATTGTAAAGCATATATCAATGAATGAATTCACTAGGGGCTTTTCATATAAATGGAAGCAAACAGATCACCGAAATGGTTCGTAGGGTCGGAAGTAGTACGTTAAAATCCCGAACACAGCGCGCCGCTTGAGAACATAACGCTCAAACTGTTAGGAATACGAAACATTGGGCAATATACTATCGCGGTGTGTGAAAGACGCTCCATCAGAAAGAATTTAAACGCTACATGATTTTTCCTACTAACATCAAGAATAAAATAAAACGTTGGAGCCACGTTGTTTCGACTGATTCTATTGATTTATAAGGTTGGACAATTATCAGTCCACATATGGCTTTTTACTGTTTGTCTAAGAACATGCTTCAGAAAAACACTGCCGTGCAAGCCAGAGATATGAGCGCTCTAGGTCATTTCGACACATCAGCAACTACTGATAAGGACGAGCGATCGCCTCATACTACTCGCACCACCACTATTCAGTAGTCGGGCAACAAAGTAGCCACAGGAAAAACACGGGAAGAAACACCTCACTAACACGAAAGTGTATTATGCCATGGAATAGTTCTGGCTATGCAAACAAGCTTAGCATTAGACTCTATGGCAGCCAACACTTTCTGAAACGAGTGCCATATGCAGATGAGTGTTTTTGTTTCATGTCCTGTTTAAACATCTTACCCGTGTTAGTTTCCTAAATGAACCAACCTTTGCGCCACCTGTGTTCTTAGCTCCCAACCGCACTTGATAGAGCGTCCTCTGGTTTGACAAGACATTTGTCCGTCATGTTCTGTAACTTGATGGCAATGACTGATTTGATGTTGAACAGCCTGACCATGCTAGTCGACTAGTTGATAGGACCAGAGTAATTGGTGATCGGTTTCGTTTGCTGTATCCAAATGCGTGGTTATTGTGTTTTGTAGGCAAGTGGCCGAATGACACAAGCAAACCAGAGCGTACGCAAGTCGTCAAATGAATTATTATCGGCTTGACCAAGTTAACTATTTTAGCAAAATGGGAACAAGCCTGTTTGTTTATCGATCAGCGATCGACAAGAAGATTGGCTCTAAATAAGCCAACAGATGAGTCATGGTTTTAGCGGAAACATTAGAAGGAAACCAAAACAGTGTCATACCAATTATACTGACCGATGATTTCTTCGCACACCTTTGTACAGCTTCTCACGAAGCACCCGACAAGATGTAAGCTAGTTATGCACGCCCCACAGGACGTAGGCGTACTATTAACTAACAAACCTACTATCACTTAGATACAATGGCAGATTTTTCGTCCCATGTGCATTTGCGTAATCTTCTGGACTGAAAGTAAAGCATATATTTGATGGGCAACTGCAAAAACACAATAACAACGACTTGCTTTATTCACTCCGGAAGAAAGTTTTTTCAACCAGCTTTCTACCTAACTGAAACGGTTCACACGCAGATTTTTCATAGCACGGTTTGCCATTGAGTTTGATTAATATAGTGTCCCTGGGGTAACATCTTGGCAAACTGTTGTCAAAGTTCGTGATGCAACTTCTTTATCTGGGTTGGCTTCGGTATGTCCTTCGTTCTTTACATGTATCTTCCTGTAGCATCTGATGGACGACTCCATAATAATCTGACTAGTGTGAATCACACAATGTGCGTTAACATACTTGTTAGTACAAGCAAGACTAGACTTGGCCATTTAAACACGAGTAATTGGCTCAACGGTCGTGTCATTAACCTAAGTTTGGCAGTTTATAACAAACATTTGCAAACCGTATTGTTGCTTATACGTTACTCTTAGCACACGATAACTTTAGGATGACACAGCTGAGAAAAATAATTTATTTTGGACCCCAACATATAGAAAAAACGAATGGGTTGCAGCGCTGGACACCTGGCTTTAAAATGAAAGGTCAGTGCCACAGGTAGTGGGGACTGGCAACCGTCAACTGATTCCATGACTGACTAACCACCTGTCCGTACTGGTATTTGTCTTGAGAATGGATACAGAATGACGATGCTCAGCCTCTTTGCTTGTACATGCATTTTTTGACAGATTTTTCCCTTTTGCTTTTTCAGGCATCAACTTACTTTTCCGTTTGTGCTCAACAGCCGATTGAGCGTGATGTTAACTCTCCTGATTATGAACACAATGAAAGCAACGTCATCTCCGCTACCCCTGCTGCTGCTGCTTACGTTCTTCCAAGAGACAGCTGGGTTGCAGGGCTGTCTTCCGTGTCCATCGTAGTCACCTTAAAACCTACACGAAGTGGACCTCAACGTTTTCAACTGTGCTACCAACTATGGACACCGAAAATTAACGTCCGTTCACCACACGATGCTCTAACGACCGGTAAAGTTATAATGCGTGAAACTAGTGCATTTGTAAAAGTTATCGAGCCTTTTTGAAAGGAATTATCTCCAGAGCAAGAAAAAACAAGAATATATGGGTGATTCTTCAGGCAATTGATTTGAAATCTGAACAATGTTGAGCAGAAGGTAAATCATTTCCGTTCGACTGTTTCAGTGGCCTTCCGCAAAGGATTCTCACAGGATCAGAGGTTACCGTGTTTCACATGAAGTTCAAATGTTCCTATACTTATTCAGTTATATCGGACTAGTATGTCCAAATGAGAATAAAATCGGATGCAGACTGGTGATCTGACAGGCGTAATGTAAATATATATTCCCATACGGCATTGAAATGTACGCATACCGGTTATCATAACTGGGATACCCATGCGTACAGTTGAGTACCTGAGTGTAAGTTGCCAACTAAAGACATGCCTCTGAGCAATCCCTCAAATGAAACACTTCTTCCGGTCAATGTAAAATAATTTCCCCCAGTGTGCCGCAAGTTTTATTTTAGTAAACACTACCAGCAGTATAGCAGCTCACTGTAAGCGATGAAACACTAAAAGTCTAATCGGTGTCATTTGTATACCATAAACAGTTGATTGCAATTTTCTCGGTGCCATCGACTTATCAGCTAACCTTGGATAAAAAATAAGGGTAATGTACTCGAGTTTTATCCTTGGTACAGCCCGTTAGTAGTGCAAATTCATACCATGGATAGAAGTAGAACTCCGAGCGTACCTTCATGAGGTAAATGTTTTGATTAGTTCATCAGTGATTTCAGCTTATGATATGCAGACGGTCAGCCACATTGTCCTGTGGGTAAATCTTAAACTACCCAATCAACATGGGGGTAGACACAGTAGTTATCTTGTTAACGACCCCACTATGTAAACCTCTCATCAGACTGAAGTCACATAAATAACTACACTTGCTGAGTGGTGTTTTGCTTACTACTATGTAATACGGGGATTTGGTTAATACAATTCATTGTTACCACTGAGTGTAGTGGAAAGGGTCATAGACCTCAGTGACAACCTGCATTCTTTCCTAAGAAAGAATGTTCAAGCAATCGGCCAACAACACACTCAGTGGGTAAGATGACTTACATAGTCGAAAGCGTGAAAGGTACCTAAAACGGGATAGGCGAGCCCTGTTTATTTAAATATTGGACGAACTGACAGTATCACAAGTGGGCTGATACCCTATGAGCAGTGAAAGTGACGCATCCAGACGTTTTTTAGAATTGAGTAGTGGAAGAGTTAACCGTGTCAGTTTCTGTGCTGCAATCTGATTGTAAGTGGTCTTCTATACTTTCTTGTACACTTTCATCCGAATTTGTCAACAAAACAAACTCGTTGCTTCAAATATATAAAACGGAAAATGTGGAGCAAACATAGGACCCTGCGAGACGTTAGTTTTCTTTAGTACAAGGTTGGACGTTCGATCACTGCAACGAACAAACCACCAGCGGTTCAGAAGGTCATTACGGAGTCACACGAGATGCACAGGCTTTAAACTGCTTACATCAGGACGTCAAAACAAACGATTTCTGTACGAGGTATTACATACACTAATATAAAGCAAAAAACTCACTCGAACGCCGCTGGCTTTTTATCTGAAAGAGAAAAGATAAAGTTAGTCTATGTGGAAAGAACACCTATGAGTTTGAATAAAGGCTCAATGAACAAACTAGTTGTTATCGTTAAGTTGTTAGGCAAGTGGCATATTTGTGAAACGTCTTGCGAAACTATTCAAGAGTACTGAAAAGCAGTTATTCACATATTTTCTCTTTATCTGATATAGATTTGAAATTGATAATTCTAAATTTATTTGCTGATTGACTTTCGTGAAATTTTTGAAACAGTAACTCAAATACTTTGTCAAAAATCGAGATACCAGGCTTGGATAAAAATTGTCCACTTGGCTTATGTTTTCTCTCTTATTTTTTCCATCGGCAGACATGGAACGAACTATCCTCACAGAGTTTGTGCCTTCAGCAACCATATTGCTAACTGCATCTTATCCTACTCTTCGTATCACGGACATACAAGGACTTGGCACATTGAGTAGTTTGGGCGCTGTTGAATTATGGCGCGATCTGGCTCTTGATTAGTAAGTATTATTAGTCTGCTACCTGTATAACCTTCTGTTCATTGTATTGTATCGCACTTTGTTCGAACATTATTTATAGACCGTACCGGAATCGTGTACCGACGCCCGGTTGTACATTCGGAATTTTATCTTCTGGTCTCATGTGTAACTTTGTAAGGTGAGCGTAAGAAAGACGGTGGATGACACCGAGTCAAACGTAATAACGGCAGTAGCAGTAAAGACGTTCGGCTGAAGATAGGTAACATTACAAGTGATATTAACCAGACTGTGTATTGTCGCAATACTACCGACCATGAGTAGTGTCTTTTCCGTTCGGGAAGCGTGGTCCAATAGAAATACTTTATATCGGTACAGCTCACCTCATCTTATTTGGCACATTATGCGAGTGGTAGAAACTGGATAGTTTACAATATTCTCGTGTTGTGGTCTGGACGACAATAAAGTTCATCAACCCGCTACAGTAATACAAAATTCTCATGGCCCTGCTAATACAAGCTGGCTGCTGGAAAACTACACATCAGTGATATCAAGCGCCCAGTGGTCTGCGTGTTGGGGGCGAGTTCCTCCCGCTGTGGATGATTAATGGATTTTCATCCGTTGACGGAGCATCTGTGTTGTGGATTATATCTATTCTGTCTTGCCTACGACCCTCTTGCTGAACACTGAATCCGAGGCATTAAATGCCTAAAATATTGAGGGGAAATTTATCAGAAGTATCATGGAAACCACATCGTGAAGCCAGCAGCATATCAATCGTTCTCGCTGTCACACAACTGTCACACAATACTAAAGAGACAAAACAAGCTAAAACCTAGAAGAAAAGAACTGGAAAAGAGGAAATCTAACTATTCAAAGTAGCCAAGCCCAGAATCAAACATCCACCATGAAGGTACCTACACCATACAACTAAACAATTGAGCTTTATGTGAAACAATGACGTCATCAGTGAAACGGCCTTCTTACGGCTTTCACTGCCCCGTGTTATTAATTGAGTATTCACCTCACAGAACACTCGGTCAACAAGTGGCAACAATTACGCCATTGAACTCGATTATCGTCCATTTTACTTAAAGTCTTAAGCCGTCTATTCTGTGATTTGTTAACGTCTCAGCTCGGGAGATGAATCCGACATACAATAATCAACACTTTGGTGGGTTACTTCATTTCTTTGCATCGGGTCATCCTCTTACCACCTTGTAAAATTATGTCGACCGGCATTCGTGAAAAGTGTTCGGTGTTTAAGGCGACAAGCCGATATCCTTAGAACTTGAACTAACAATCTATGTTTATGCAAACTCAGGAATTGAACGAGGGAAATTGGCTGGCATTCAGCATCAGATATCCGACTCCTAAACTCTTCTTTGCTTACCCGTAGATGCCACCTGGTAGCGGCTATAAAAACCAGGCGTCGATCATCAATCACATGAAAGCGGTTCACGTCTAAACCCCTGGTTTCCGAGTTTCGCAGTTGTGCATTAACACAGCCCACACAGCAACCCTAAATAATTGATGATCTTTAAAGAGATGAGTCATCCTAGCCATGGAGGTACAAGCCTCTATTAGGTTTAAAATTCCTAAGCTGTCACTCGTTCAACATCTTAACTACCCAAACCGGTCAACAACTTCCATAACTTCAATATCGATCGTTAAATCAGCGCAATCATAAAGCTTTTATACAAGCATTTTGCGGCTTACCGTAGCAAAGTGCATTCCGAACTATTTGGTACAGCGTAAAATAGCATGCAGCCATGTCTGTGCATTTTGAAAATGGCGAAACCATAACTTATAGTCGGTAAGGAGGTCTACTCCGTACCATGGACAGACCTAAGTTATTTTATCCGATAGTACTGAGCAAAAGCCTTGAAAGCTGACAACTTTGAGGTTCGCTACTCTAGGTACTGAAACTGTCAGACACTGTAAACAGTAACCTGAGCTGAATCTCAAGATTAAGGCGTCCATACTAAATTAGTATCTTTTTTGAACGCCCTCGCGTTTTTGCGACTCCAAAAGTATGAATCGATCGAGTGAAACAAAACCTCCCATTATAGTCACGCAAGACGGAAGTCATTGGTAAGGGCTGTGCATGACGCCGTCCTATAACTTGGTGGAAGGTGAAAATTTGGTGACTACATCCTCGTTCAAGGCTACACCTCTATCTATTCCTCCTCAATCTCTGACTATCGGGCTGCAGTTGGTCGACAAACTTTGGTTGATGCTTGAACCTTAGTCATGACGAGGGTCAAACTAATCCTCCTATGGGTTTTGCAAGAAAAGCTGACCCATCCCCTGATTATGGGGGCTAGTAACTGTTGACTACTGAGCAGTTTTTTCATCGTCCACACAAGTTAAGTCACACGCAATTAAGTCAAGTAATGTACTACTGTCACCCCACCTTCTTTGAAAAGCGCAGGCACGAGGTCATCTGGGCTAGCGGCCTTATTTCGTTTGAGAGATGAAGTATGATAGAGGATTTCGGTTTTGGCGTGTAGTTCTTAACCTACCGTCTAGGTAACTATGCTACAAGTTAGTGGCGGTAAGATATGAGCAGCAGGAGACCAGCTAACTTGGCCTTCAGATCGCTCCGCCTGGTGTATTGGATGTATATGTCGTCCGTCTGACTGATAGTTTCGCTAACAGCAGGACGTTCTGGGTCAGCTGGTCGGACAAGCTTGAATTGTCCACCAGTGCTTGCCAAAGCTAAGGCGGTTTCCAGTTCATCATTATTTCCTGTTAGTTAAACCCCGTGGTTTGGCAGTCAAGTTGCGCCTGAGCTTTCGCGAATCAACCATATAAAATTTTTTACCTTAATTCCCATGCGGAACATTTCGTCCAACACCTGACAATTCGAAAGAATTCACTAAGATCCAGTGTCTGTTTGGCCTACGAATCACTGTGTCGTATGTCATACTACCTGGTGCATGAATTGTCTGTGGGATTTGAGCCAAGTAGCATTGAAATCTTTGAAGCTAGAGCTGTTAGGCTTGCACTTTAGGCTAGTTGAGTAGTAATGACTTACCGACGACCTTGCGATTTCCCTAGCAGCTATTCCTTGTTTTCAGTTAGCTTTTTGGCCCGGGAAAGTATGATAAAACAGCAACATACCGACGTCTGATCTGTATCCAACTATGAAGTCCAATATAAAGGCAGTTCTGAGTGGAGCCGCACCACCTATAACTAATAGTTAGAGGTTCTATGTGATGCAAAAACGTCTGGAACTGATGGTGGCTAAAACTAGCCTGCACTCATTCCACAGATGCAACAGCCACCCACCACTATCCGAGCGACGGGATGCCAGCCCAACCCTGCCATCTACATGAGACGGACACAGGAAAGTGATTGATCGGGGTACTTATATATGTGGTCGAATTGGCTACACCATGAGTCAAACCAAGGAGGGCCAGCAAATCCGAGTGAGAGGCATTCTTCCCACCGACGTCATCGCAATTAATTGGGGCATAAGCGAACGATGAAAATGTTTCTGAAGGTTTGGCTTTTAATGCTGGCCTTAATAGAACCCACCAGAGTGACTGCACAAAGTTCGTTGAATAGTTCCATAAGTTCTTTGGCGGAATACTGTTACAATACTGAGCCTGTTGTATAAAAGTAGACGGACATAGACACCGTCATCCAAGTTCGCTGCGTCCTCAATGAACATCTCCTCGTAACGCTTGAGCCAAGCCGCGTACGTAATACGGCTCTCGGTTGGAAATCGGAATCGATCATATTTCTAGTCATTCTTCCGTTGAAACGGTTGAACTCTGCGGAACTACTACTTTCTGTGACACAACTTCCATCACCTTTAACGGAGTGACTTCGCACTAATCGTGCCGTTTTACTACCTTATGGACCTCCTCAGGTTACAGCCACACGATTTTCTAACAATAATCGTGGTCACCTTGGAATAGAATTCTGTAGTCACTGGAAAGTCGATCAATTTTTTTACATTTTTTACGTCTCAGCGGAAAATCAACCGGATGAAATACTGGCATAATTTGCATTGTGTAAATTCATCACGGATTAACGATGTTTCATTTTCAATAACACGATGGTTGTCAAACACAGTGCCATTCATGAAATCTCTGAGTGATAAGTTCAACACGGTGTTTTTGAATCTGATAATTCAAACAGACCGTGAAGCTTTTGCATCACCTGACTACTTATAATTGAACAGTTTCGTCCGAACATATCGACAGCTAGTTGGTCCGATAAGAAAATGACGCCTAGTTTATTGAACACTACGATAACGTCAATGTTAATCGCCAGCTTGAAATAAAGTGGGCATTTTAGTTGGCTTACTAACTTGTAAAGGCATAGTTCTTAAAATTATGAACTGATGGTTAATTTATATACATAAGGCGTGTTTTGTTCCACAGTCTGAACAGTAGTTTGGCCGCATCACCCAGCAAAGAGGAGCTCCGCGACAGCATTGCTACACGAACCACGTACCGTGATCATCCCCATGGAAATAAAGACCGCGGGCCCGTATTTGACATGTTTCTCGGTGTTGCAACAACATGTCAAAACGACCAAGATGATGACTGTACCTGGTATGAGACTTGTGACGAGACGCAACTCTACGTGCTGCTCGAGAATACTGGATTAGTGAATGCGGATTTGGCATTTCTGTTTCCAGCGGATCTACAGGACAAACTGCCCACGTGGGCTGATGATGGACAGTACTCGAACGACGAGTTGCATTACGTGAGTTTGTTGAATGTCAGAAATGAATGTGGAGTTTGGAAAGTTGTAGTCGGTAACATACACAGTGCAACTTATTGCATATGTAATTTGTCAACAATTTCAACTGAATATCTATCGTTGGTTCTCTGAACTGCGCATTCTAATTTAGAATTCATCGGATGCAGTAAAGTAAGTCATCTGTTAGTCTATATTTTCACAACAGTAGTGAGAACTTTCGATATGGCAAACCACCCTAGTTGATATGCATATATATATATATATACATCTTACAGACTTTTCAGGGACTGTCGTTATTCGTTATTCTTCTCTGATGAAAATGACTGAATCCTGCAAACGTTGGAAGGACGTTATACAGGTTAGGCAGAGGCCTGAACGACCACGGATATTGGTGGTTCAAAATTTTGCGCAAAAATAACAATAAATTTAGGCCAGCACCATAAGGTTTTTATGTCAGAAACTGTTATTTTGTCAATTTTACCATGACCGTCTTGATATGATGCACAGTGCAACATTACACAGGAACGAATCAAGAAATCACTCAACTATATATTTGATTTCACTTGTGTTTCATGTAGTTGCGAGTGGAGGCAGACCGACTATTCAGCATTGAGCCAAAGAGAGCTTTTTTGAAACCAGGTGAAGTGGTTCAAGTTTGTGTTACGTTTCGGCATCAATTACCAGGAACCTATCAGCTTCCGGTACTACTCAAAATCGAAGGAGGCAGAGAGATTAAGGTAATTGCAGTGTCTTTTATTTCTTTTAAAATTTTGACAAATGTATTCTCCTTGTGACAATTTCTTGTCCACTGAATACCTAATCAACAATTACTCTTTTCCTTTGCTACTGAAACGCTTGTGCAGCGTAACATTTCGGTTGAGCAATTCTCTGTTCCTAGTATTCCAATATGTACAGGATAACCCATCTAGAGGGAGAGCGAATCAAGTAATTCAACACCCCGCTTTCTAGTTCTTGTAAGAAAACTATTTTGAAATGTACCACCTTTTTCACAAAATTCATCAATTTGTATCAGTACCCGAGGGACAGCTTATCTCATCCTACTGAATTACGCCCATTTTCCAACTGCTCCTCTAGCAAGCGTGGAAGAAACATTTAAACAGAGGAATACTGAAGCTGTCACTATGTAGGCGAATAAGGACAGTACGAAACCACTGTCTAATTCATGGAAAGGTACAGTAGATACCTTTTCTGTACACCACTTACGATATCGGTAAATTTCAGATTTTATTCCGTCCTTATTTACAAAGAAAAATCAAGCTGTCTCCATCTAATTTTCGTAATCTGATCACCACAGTGGATGAAACGTAGAAACTTACAAAATTTCAGCTGATAAACTAAAAGGGTAGCGAAATTTTGGGTTGGGCCTCATACTGCAAGGATTTCTCCGAGAAACCGTATACAATTCTACCAGTAGACTAGTGACAGACTACTGATGATGATTCGTAAGACATTTAGAGTCACGGTTTTGATTAAATTATTTAGTCCACAACTTACAACAAAATATCAGTTGTTTTAACGACATCTAAAATTAAAACGTTCTGAGATTCTTAAATCACCAGGCAGTCGTGCCAATATCCTACTCACACGACCTGGTGAACAAGTTGGTATAATACTCTTAGACAATGAAAAATACGTGGACAACAAGTCACAAAACGTGCCTGATGAGGCCAACTTTAGTCGCATGAATTGCAACGAGGATATAACCCGCAAGATCGGGGGCAGATTAACAAATACCGTGAAATACTTTAAATAACAGTCTGATACAACAGACTTTATTTGGACGCCTCACACCCACAAGTTCAGCAATTTCACGCCGTTAAGATTTGCCAAAAATCCACATGCAGGTAAGCTCAATGAGATCAGTCCTCGGTATGTGCAAATCACTAAGTGGTTAGTTGAGATTCTAGAGCGAGTTCTCCAACACATTTGTCGGTACAGCCTGACACATTCGAGTTTGTGGAGACTGTAGAGGATGTACATGTCAGCAGCAGGTGAACAGTTCCACTCGATATAACGTTGCTTTCAAGAGAAATTCCTCTTACTTAAATCAGCATCTACATTTTACAGCACAATTAGATATTAATTACCAACATTTACATCATAACAACAGCTCTGAAAAAGTTAGTAACGTGTTATGCGATTAAGCTTCAACTCAGGATCAGTGGGAATTCTTATTAGCAGAGAGACAATATGGATCCGCTGCTTACCGATGTTTTTATTGAAACATTCGAAAGCGAACAGCTCCATATCTCACTAAAAGAAATGCACTTCTATAGCCTTTAGGCGGACGATGTTTTTGCAGTCTTCCACAGTGCTTTGAGGATATCCATTGTTTTTGGTGCTTTCATTCAGGCTGACAACTTCGTTCACTTCACGTTACAGATTTAACGGACAAATAATTTCCATTTTCTGGTCATATGTTTAACCAGCCGCAGTGATGGTCAACTAAGGTTGTGTAAAGGAAGTCAACTTGGATCAAATAACACATCAATTTTGAAAGTTTTGCGCCATTTGCACTGAACCAAAATCTAATTCACTACCCGTTGCTAAAGTTAGAATATCTCTTCAAACGGTGTGACTGATTGCGCACAAGAATGTTTGTCAAGTGTGCTTCGATAAAACCGTTATCGAGATAAATTCATTATGAAAAATACGACAGCCAGAGTAAAGACGTTCAAAATGACGCTAGCGATTAAGGCCATTTTTAGCAATCCACATCGTAAAACTGATTCAATCGCAGAGCTGTTTGCCTGCCACCTAAACAATTCAGTTCACCGAACATTTCCAGCAGCCACGCTTCACTCATTGTTTAGCACTTGTCTCTCTGTCTGAGGGGTAATCTCCCCGTCCACACCAAAAGCATGCCTGTGTACTCTTATTTGCCGTCGTACAGTTGAAAATGTTGGGTGTCCAACGAGGCAATTGCACTTGAATATAACAAGTCATCATCTGCCCTAATTAAGAGCAGGTGGTAGAAACTTGATAACGAGCTTGATTGTCGCTTACTTGATAGATATGATGCATACCGTTAAACCGACCGAGTAGTTGATGGTCATCTACTAAATTCCGAGGATAACTCAACACTGTCCGGCGACAACCGAGTCAACTGCAAAATCGGATGCTCTGAACACGAAGAAATTTCGATCATGTCCTTAGTCCCCCAGAGCCAGCGTTCAACTTTTCATAGCCCCTTATTTACCAGTTGCTTGTGGTCTATACAGTTAAAAACTACAGTTCACGTAGTCCAGCTTTGCGGTGAATTCATAAGTATTGTTTTAATCCCTGAATATGTATTTTGACCTGACCGTGGGAGTCCGAAAACATGAGACCGTCACTTTTTCTTCTTCATGAGACTATGAGACTAAAAAGATTGGAGTTAACAGACAGTAACTGTCTCCTCTCGAGGCTATCGGACAACCTGATCTTTACTCACAAGCGAAAGTGGTTGAGTGTTCACATATGATAATTCGGTCGTGCCTAACGTGAGGTCAATGGCGCAGTGGTAAACACGGTTGCCTCATGAACAGCGTGTCCGTGGTTCAAGTCCTGGCAGTAGCGATGATATGTGCTACTGACGAGCTCTAATGAGAGCGAAACTCGAGTCTAGTGCTTCTTTTTGAAAGGGGCCGGCTGGAAAGTCTATGAGGATGCGACAGCTGCGATCAAATGTGGGTGTTGTTCAACCTATATGAAAACTCGTTCGTTTTGTGGCTTTCCAGCAGACTGTGTGGGACATACGAGTTGATACCCGTCTACAGAAATTAAAGGGCATCATCCACGCTGAAAAGGGGCTGATGAAAGTATATCAGTCACTAGAACAGTTATGTCGTGCGGCTGGCAGATAACGTCAAGCCGACCTGCATAGACCATTGAATATTCTCCTTGGGGTTCAGCCGTAACGATCGAATTTTTTCTATCGCCATATTTTCGCTACTATTGAGATAATCGCGATCAGGGTGTTTAACTCTAGTTTGTTTGAATACAGTTTGGTTCAATCGCACCGGCATATGTGGTCATTGAGTGGCTCACTCAATCAATATGGATTCCGCTAACAGATATAAGTCTATTGGTTTCACAAAAACGAGCGGAAGATTAAGCTATGACGCTTTCATGTTGACTGGAAAGTAGACATCAGTTGGGCAGTTCAAACATGAGAATAAACTGTTCTTAAGAAGCAAGAAAGAATACTGAATGTAGAAAATTTACTGCATTGCTGCATGCCAGAGTCGGACATATGAACACACCGAATCGGGTTGCTGTTGCAACGGACAAAAGCGAGACAAACAGACTGATATTCAAGAGGAAGTAATCGAGCATGCAAACTGATATAAGCATCTGGTTGACCGGCGGGAGCACAACGATTGGTGGTTGAACGATTTACAACATCTGTTTTGACCCCAAAGACGCTTGGTCTGAGAATTAGTTTATTGCGCAAACTCCCGTATAGGCCATGTCAAAAATCAAACTACAAACGCGCACACTCATTTACACGGCAGACATGCATTCACATACATCGGGTGACAGTACGTTGTCATTCGCTTTGGTGGAACTTTAGCCATAGAGCGTACACACTATCCCGATCGTCTCTTCTTGCCCGTCGTCTTCCTGACGTTTTGTTCCTGAATGTCGTCTGTGGGTAACATGCTACTTGTGAGTAGTATGCTACTCACAACGAAATTGCCTCTCATACAACACTCCTCCCCCTTCCGAGGTGCCTTGGTTCCTCTGTATCTGTTGACGAATCCTCTCCGGTCGACGCGGTGCTTCCTCCCGGATTATTGATCTTCTTCCGGTTCGCTCCACCGGCATCTCGTGCCACGTTGCTAGCTCACTGGCATGCACTCGTTTCGTCTCCCCGTCCCTTTTGATCGTGTGTACTGGGCCTCGTCTGGAGATTACCAAATACGGACCTTTCCATTTAGGCAGAAGTTTTCCTGATCCTGGGCCGCTGGCGCCCGTGTTCCGATGATCTCCATACTTCACACGTCCTCCTAGGTTAAACATTCTAGTTTTGCCGAGCCATGGCGTTGCGGATTGCTCCCTCGTGCGTGCCTGCGATGCTTTCAGATTTCGTTTGGCTCTTTCTCTTTCGGCAACCAATTCGTTAGTGGGATCAATGTACTCTGGCCATATTCCAATGTCCTGATCCACAGGAAATCGAGGGGTTCTACCGTACATCAGTTGAAATGGAGATTTTTTCGTGCTCGCTTGCACAGACGCCCAGTGGGCCAATAACACCAGTGCCAACGCAGACTCCCAGTCGCCTCCTTTGGCTGATAGCCATTATTTGACCGTTCGGTTGTTACGTTCAGTTAGGCCGTTTGTTTGTGGATGATATGTTGTCGTTCGGATGCGCCTGATTTCCAATCATTGCATGCGTGTTTGAAACTCCTCGCTTTCGAGGCATGGTCCCTGATCTGTCAAGATCGCCTTTGGTACACCGTAGTTTGCTACGATGTGCTTCATCACCATGTTTCCCACCGTAGATGCTTTTTGATCCGGAACGCCAGTCGCTTCGATCCAACGGGTGAAGTGTTCCGTCATGACCAGAACGTACTGGTTACCGCGGGCGCTTAGTGGAAATGGGCCCATAAGATCCATCGACCAGAGTTCACCGATTTAGGAGACTGGTATCGTATCAGGCTATGAACAGGGTGATAGGAATCACTGATCGCACGTTAGACACAGACCGTGAAACTGATCCGGAAAATGTGAAGTTAAATAGACAAGGATTCTGAATCCCATAAGAGCACTTGATTGCAGAGGCTATCAAAGTTGTGGAGGCTGAATGTACCGTAAATAGAAGAGACAGAGCTGAACGCATGGCGGCCGGTAGTGAGTCGATCGAACTGACATGTGCTGATGAATGAATGAAACGACACTATCGACACAGTAAGTGTATAATTGTCCCATTATCCTCAAAAGTAAGTAACTCTTCGACTAATCTATCTGACTGACTGTACTGGTTTTATTTCTGACTTGCCATCCACGTGTCCCTCATCTGCTATATTAAGCAGTTCTAACCTAGTATTCAATCGTGTTTGTGCACACTTAAGCCATAACCTGTTGCCTTCTGACTGGTTTAGTTGCTTACGCACAGCCTGCCTCAGCGGGTTCACTTTGTCAAACAAAGCCCATTTGTCAAGAATGAATCGTTACCAATAAAACAAACTACTGACTACTTACAAACTTTTTTTAAATTAATTCTTGCTTTTCTGGTTTCATGCCGGTAACACGTTTATAATTTATTACAGTGTCTGTAGTAAACTTGTATCATAATTATTGCCCCCTTGTTATTCTGTCAAATTCTAGTCATTATTTACCAAACCACCATACAGGTCATGCACACACAAACACACTGAATGTCTGTTGGACCGTTCAGCTTACTTTGTATGCTGTTCCTTAGTTTATATCTTTTTAAAACTATTGCACAGCACTAGACATTACTCCGTACTTTCATGCGCAGCATCATGTATGCAGTACTTTTATTTTTCTTAAAGCCGTACATTCGGTAAACATTTCAGATTGCTCCTTTCGTCAATAGGCACTAGACTCACTGCATATCGTTAACACGTGAATGTGGTTGAACGTCGTTGGCAAGGCACTGATTACAGTAGCCTTGTAGACAAGGCAGTTAGCGCTAAGATTCAGACCGGACAATGTACTGCACAACTTATGGAATCTAACGTAGGCTTAGATTAACTCTAATACTTCTTTTCAAAAATGGGTTAGCTGCAATATCTGTCTACGTGCGAAAGTTGCGTCAATTGTGTTTGTTTTTTTCATATCGATAGAATTTCAGATAGTAAAGGGTTTGTGCAAATTCACTCATGATCCATTGATAACTGAAGCAAAGGATTTTCCTAAGATAGTGCATTCTTTGATTAACCTACCTTCACATTTTGGTCAAGTTACGGTTTTTGGGCCTCACGCTACCACGCAACCAACCCTACCTGCACTTTGCTCAACGTCGTCATGTGTTTCCCGCCGTTGCCCTGAGTGATGGCGATAATCGCTTTGGGTATCTCTATAGCCTGCAATTTCGTAACCCGAGCGCACGTCCAGTGCGATTCAACATTGGACCGTTGATGTGGCCCCAGGACTCAGACCATCCATGTTCATCTGCAATGCTTGAGGGTACAGTTGAAGGTGTGACCGATGGGGTGGGCGGATGCGAATTCGACATGCCAGTCCTCTACTGCTGCACACTCCAAGGAATAGTTCTACCCGGCGAAGTGTTTAAGCTGGACTGGCGATTTCGGCCAATGGAAGCAAAAACTTACACGGTAAATTGAATCTAATTCAATTGGCTTTCGTGCAGTGTGCTTCCGTAACAAACGATATGCACGTACATTTGGTGCCCTATTTATATCAATACACACCGTTTTGTATATCCCCTATTTACACAGCTCGAAGATGATCACTATTTGTGGCAGTTAAACGTCAGTGTGAACCACTGATGTATTGCTGTCTATGATGATGATGATTTGTGTGCACGTGATCATGAAATGAGTAAATTTTTATTTTTTTCAATAACTGAAGAACTTTTTATGCAACGTAATAAATGTTAACTACCTACTTTCATAATTAAAGAGATATCTTGAGGCAGAGTAGATTGTGGATCTCGAGACTATAGTTTGACCTTCGTGTTCCAGTGTGTTGTGTTTTAGTGATATCGCGCAGACACACTATCACTTTACTATACTTGCTGGTTATAGATAGTTTTGAATTCTTCCTGATGTGTGCAGTCCAATAAATAATGCGGTCAGGGGAAAGTTGGTTTAGTTCAGAATTTCAAAAAGGTAGGTGTCGAAGTTTGTCTTCAATGTGAACGGCGCCAACAGACCGTTGGAAATCAGCTGTTTGTGAGCAGTCCGGTATACCATCTCGAAGTTCATGTCGTTCCTGGTTAGTGAAAAACTCCGAGGAACTCTACATCTGACTGCTTATCACTGAACCCAGCGATGATCATATTGTGAAAATGTCTTTTTGAGAAAACCAACCTTTAGAGATGAAGTGTTCAATTTTGACTCACCCGATTTATGAGAAAACTAGTGACACGATTTGAAGTAGGGCTTATTATTGGGTAGTCGGCATTCGTTTGGAATTGACTCAGTGACATTGGTAAGTGAATGCTGAATGGTTTGGCAAGAAAGCTGTCTAGTACATACTATTGAAGTAAAGGAAATCTGAATTATGTAGTAAAACAGTTACTTGACCCCTGGACGGTTCGGACAAAGAGCGGATTGTCAGACCAAGCAGGCAGCAGTGTATGATGGTTGCTCCGGTACAAGTATGTGAAAATGTGCGATTGAACCTTTGTTTTCGCATCGTACATGATCACAAGGCTGCGAATTCATTGAGAGTATTCTGAAGTGGTTATCACAAAACTGCAGCATCCGTAAAGCCCTCAGCATGCCGTTTTAAACCACGCCTCTACAATCAGTGGCCGCTGAGTTTAAACAACATATCAGTTCATCAAGTTATAATAAATGGTTGAGAGTAACTTATGGGGAAATTTGTTAGAGGGACCTAACTCATCCTATTGTTTCACACTAGTATTACCAGCGTGAACAAACAAGACCATATGTTCTAGATCAAATTTGAAATGGTTAATATTTGTTAGTAGCGAGTGTCAAGCGAATTCGTTCACTGAAACTTTAAGTATGCACAAACGTATATAGTAAGGTCAGTTTTAAATAAAACAGCTAGTTGTCTGTCACGCCGAATAAACTTTGTCACTGCTGTTGCCGACATGTGGTGGGTGCGAAGTAGAAAAAACGACTACTTCGAATAGAAATGAAGACAGCTGAGAGTCGTTGTAGATCGAGCCTATCACTCGGACGTGAGTCCTCGCAACTCACCGAATCGGTGACAGAAGGTCAACAGAGATGGAGAGTAATCGAGCCCAGTCATGTCAATGTAGTCGTTGTCTGACAGATGTGAAGTTAACTTAATGACGTGAGGTGGGGCGAACCTTAAAGTAGATGTCCTGCTGAAGGCATCTTACTTTCACTTTAGATTACAGCTAGGATGTTTGTTTGCAATATGCAGTCATTTTGATGTCGAATGTTTAAATTTAGACATAGGCTTTTTGGGCGCGCCAAGGCCGCCTGTGTGCCTCAAACTCGTGTTGAGACTCAAGCTGCGTCCTGATTGGTCGCGCCTTCAACGACAAACGACTCATTTGACCACGCACATAAGGATGACGTTACAGCTTGTAAATGCGACAATATAGTATGCACTTCTACTGACTAACCAGTTCTCTCTCCCGTTATCATGGGCTGTAAGGTCTACTGTTGATAGCACTCGAATACGAACGCAAAAGATGTTTCTGGCAGTCGGTTTTACCCTCTTTCATTCCTTTTTCGTCCTACTTTGAGTTTGTTTCTTTTGGTCAGTATGTTACGGCATTTAAACGCGTATAAACCGCGAATGTGCTGATATATAAAGTGAAGAATATTTGTGACTATCTGATTTCATCCAACGGACTAGCTGATTGGGCAACTTAAGTCACACATTTGGTTCTTTTTCAATCAAAACCTAGTTGGTAACAAAACCTGTGGTTTGCTTTTGTCGAATGCTGAAAAACATATGTCAACACCGACTGAGTATGAATAATTACAACCAGCGAGTTGTCTAAGCTGATTTCGAGTAGGTTTCTGGTTCAGTTTCCATTCTGAAACACGAGGCTTCTTTTTATCATTCTCCAAGATGGCAAAACGACAAGTTGTGAGATGCAGATATTTTTATTCTTTTCAGTAGCCCACCATACAAACCATTCGGTTACATAAAATGAATCTCCGGCCTATGTTGCCGGTAGCAAACTATGGAGTCCAGACGAAAAGGTCTACGCAACGGATACGCCTTCTAACCGAGTCGGGTGAGCAAACGGACACGGCACAGCACTGAAACCAAACTGTTAGATTTTGACCAGTCTTTTGGTGATTTGTAAATCTGTTTTGTTTATAGACGTAGATTTTTATTATCTATCGGTTGGTGAGACAACTATCGTGATGGCACAATCCGCTGGGGAAATATATTTTTACTTTGTCCAGTTGCACTCAATAGTGAGCTGGTTCCCAGCCCAACATTGTCTTTCAAGCGCTGAAACGGTCACAGACATGCGTGAACAGCCAAGTATTACCTATCGTGACTCGGTTAAGAGGCGTATCCGTTGGGTAGGTACTTTGATCCTGGCTCCAGATTTTTCTGCGTGCTACAATGTTCTGGGATGTATTGTAGGTTTAGTGCAAGGCACGTGGTGCTGCTTCAGTCAATGTGGTTATCGCCAACCCCACTATGATAATCACCGAGATAATGTTCCGTATTTTTGTCATGCGCTCAACGAACGTAACTGTACACTTTGTGTGATCGACCGGTGAGATTAATTGAAATGCGTGTATCTCTCAATTTGTCTGACATTTTTAGATAAGCTACCAGCTGAAATTCGTGACCTAGGCAAGTTGGTTGTTAATCCGTTTCAGGCTTTGTGTCCGGTTCACATCAGTGATGCTTCAGTCAGCTGCGCGCAACCTGATGGCGAAAATTCGCAATATGGGGATACTATTTTACTCGAATTGGTCGCAATCGCCTACGATTTCCGGCAGCTTGAAAGACCGCACGTACCGGCTAATCCACACCGAGTCCGATTACCGACTGCGAACGAAGTGAGTGAATGGTTAAAACGTGACAGCTGCTTCTTAATATGGCTTACACTGTTTGATGTGATAAAAGTTGTGTGGAGTTCGGAACTGCGGTTGTTATCTTACAGTCTTTCAAGAATACTTTCATTTTTACATGAGAGCATGACAGAATTGATATTGTATTATCCCAGTACAGTTCTATGTATCACACTTCTTATGTTGTGTACTTCAAACATTTATCAAACGATATTTTGGTAATCCCTGTTATAAACAGCATTTTCACATCACATCAATATGACTTGATCACAACCGGTAGTTGATTGTACCGTTCCCTTTCAGCTTATCCTTAATATGCTCCAAATCTCCGACTCGTTGTTAGCATATGAAACAGCAAGCCTCATAATTGTGTTGTATCAACTTAAACGAAAAGTCTGATGTTTCCATGATTGTATGCACGCATATCTATACAAAAGGCATCAGTTCTCCATTATTTGCTTTGTTATGTTTGTACTAAACAGAAAATTGTTAACGCATAAGAAAACCGTCTACTTGCATAGTCTGGCGCGTTTTAGTCCTCACTGATATTGATTTACTGATGTTCTTAGTTAACCAGACGAGTATTTTCAATGGAAAATTCGCACTTCGTGTGTAACGGAGAATTTTTGTTGTGAATTGATTTGATGTGACTTGTATTCCTAGGGAGGAATCATGGTACCCGCTGCTTCAGGAAAGAGGTGTGTAACACGAATGCACGCTTGCCATTATTTCTCATTCATGACTATGTGGAATTTGAATATGCCACTCAGGCAATGCACAAATTAATTTTGATTTTTTAATTTCAACGGCTGTCCTTTGGTTTTCTACAAACTTCTCCTTTGTTAGACTCTACCAACGAGAGCGATATGTGCTTGCTGTGCTTCATCAGACTCATTAAACGAGACGAATTGGTTTCTTTCCCAAATATCACGTTTAACACAACGAAGCCTAGTTCAGAAAGACTTTCCGGTTAGAAGATAATACATTTGAAAGCTAGTTCTATAGTGTATTTCAAACTCAACGGAGTCAGTAGGTCAGTGCATATGTTAGTGGCTCTTAAATCCGCGAAACCGCCTGTGTACGTCCGATTATTTTTCACAAAACAATCACACAGTACTTATGTCATCGCAAATTCTATCTTATTTAGGAACTTGAGGCAGAAGAGGCTTCTGTACATTTCTTGTAAGTGCTTTGTTTCTTTTCACAGATTCGCCACACTCCGGTTACTATGAGATACACTGCAAACATAGCTAGCAAGCAAGTTGTTACCTAACAACCTTGAACTTTCGTGTATATAATATACTTTACGACAGACGTTTACCAAGAAGGCACGTCTCCTGAGTGTCAATAACCAGGATATCAACTGTTTTCTTTCGGCAAATCACAACCAATGAAAACATACTACCCATGATAATGCTATCATTAGGACTAATTGAATTATTATCCAACCCCACTGTACTGACGGAAAAAAATCCTAAATTTATATCATATGTCACCTGTGTACGATTGAAAGTGTTGAATCATTTAATCCCAATCTTTTTGAACATAGCTTCTGTAACATGATACTACAACGTAACAGGATGTTATTACTTAGAACTGGTTTACTGCATACGCTCATTTCAGCAACATATTCTCAAGGTGCCAACTTTTCCGGATTCCTTTCTCATGTCCGGTGAACACTGTACTCAACCAATGCCACGTAGGATTCGGTTACCAGGCTACCCAGTCAGTTTGTCACACCATTTGCTCGATCTCGGTCAAATCGCATTTGGTGCACGAGCGAGACGGCTCATCCATTTGGTTTATTCGAACACCGAGAAAAGTACCCATTCGCCCCATTCACGTGTGTCTCGCAGTGTACCATCCGCCTATCGATTCATTCTGTGCACACGCGTCCCGGATGACATACAGGTGCGCGTCAGCAAATTGGTACTCAGGTTGTAGTCGGACGGTTATTTCATTTAAATTTATTTAAACAGAAATCTATTGTAGCCATCGGTTTGTAACCCTTAAGCGTACAGTTCATTAGTGTTCTCGCCACTGTCTTAACTTATATGTTAGATGTAACATGCCACAAAATTTACACGACTGTGTGCTAGAACCATGAGTTCACACATCAAAACGAAAATAAAATCGGACGATGCTACAAACAGGTAAACTGTCGAGAATCTTACGCATATTACTTCGAACACCAATTGACGTAGTGTCGTTAGCAACACTGATCTGAGAACAAGGTCGTACTTCATACCCTCGTTTTGACAAGAACACGTTATACTGACGAGATCTAACAACGACTTAGTGTTCAAATATCTGGGTAAAATGTATACCGATGCAAAAACTTTGATCAAACATGAGCAATCTTTAACGTATATCAATAAAATTGCCTCCTAGATGTCAGGTGCTGAGTTCAAGTCGAATCTACCTAGTTAGTTAATAATATTGTACATCACTGCCTCCGTGGATTTTTTGACTCGTAGGCAGTATCACTTTCAACTAGATCAGTTTTCACTTGCTGACTTACCTACACTCGAAAATGCGGTTTTCTCAGTTGATTCACTCCATACAAATGTTGACAACTATCATCCTACCATGAGGTCGATAACAATCCGAAAACTGCTATGTGCCTTAAAAACGCCCCAAGCTCAATGAAAACGAGTAGAAAACCCAGTAAATCCATTGTAATATTTGTTGACACGTGGCCTAAATTTCCAGTTCATGCGGGGGTTGAGTTAGTAACACCGACCGATTTCTTGTGCACATATCTCTTAAGTAAAATGTACCTTCACAACCCTCACAGAATGTGGTCACTAGACAGGCAAAAAGTAAGATGAAGATAAACCCTAATGTGCTAATCGGAAAGATGATATAACTCTACATTCTTTCTCTTAATATCCCGAATGCAATTTAAAAATAACCTGGCTACTTTCGAATCGTACTGTGACAAGTGAGTCACATGTACCATACGAACTCTCAGTATGTCCATAAAACTGATAATGTCATTCCAAGTTATGGACTTTTTCTTGAACTCTAACGAGAGTTCAAAGGAACTGTTGCAAACACACTGGCAGTGCACAATTAACCTAGTTGATACCTCGTGCGGGATGGTTTGTTTGAATTTGGGCATTGCTCATCATCATCATCATAACAGCCATGAGCCTGACCAAAAGGTACTGTGGCTCGGGCCGCCGCTCGCCTCAACAGTGACGTGGAATATACTGGAAGAAAACGTTATTAAGAAGGTTGAAAATTATTAAAACAAGACTAAGCGGAAGAATTAGAAATGGTATGGATACAGGTCCGCCGTTGACTGCGACACATTGCCATCTCGGATAGCGTCTCTAACCAGCGGTTTGAGTGATCAAGAGGACCCCATCCAGGCAGGCGACACCTACCCATTTTGTGACCAAGTTGTTGTTTGACCACCACGTGGTTTGACCCAACTGTTGGTGGCCTCAGCATATATTGCCCGGTACGGTAAACGATTAGACGACATACGGACATTGCTCACGAACCGTAATACCTGAAAAACTGGGGGTCAGTTGGTGCGATGCCATCAACGCATTTCCTACCTACTAGTTTAAAGACGTATGTAATTTTATGCTGAAGATAATTTACCATGAGTGTGGCACGTCGGAGGAATATGATTTGTTTTGACTTACGTTTTTTAGTATTAAAATAATTTACTACAAACGAATTATTGAAGAATGAGTTGTCATCGAACAACGTTAGGCATCCTTGGAATATTGACTTGGGTTAACTCCGTGAAACCTGTCACTAACAATAAAAGTAGAAACCCGATCTAGATTATTCGGTTGTTTGACGTTTTCCTCCATTCGTAAACCAAATTCCAGTTCATCGATATCAAGCCGAACTGTGGTAAAATCTACCCGGGACAGACGATCCAACTAGAACTGACCTTAACGGCAACCAGCATGCCCCGATTTGTGGATATTCAGCTTCAGTGTCAGGTAAGTGAGATTTCCACTTGTTTTGTAATTTCTTGAATCAAATCAATTGCCCCATTGATCAATTTGGGTGAGAAATTATGAGTTGAAAATCTATAAAAACGGTGCAATGTTTCAAATGTCTAGAACAGACCTCTTTCAATTTCACCAGACGTGCCATTTTCTCACTACCAAAAGCTAAACGTTTCCTAACTGGCATGCTGTTCAGATACCTAACAATTGAAAGTCGTAACAGCGAAACGGATCATTAAACTGAAGCGCTTGAACTTTTAACCAGATAACCCGTTCAGTATCGCTTTCCGCGCAAAGAAACAGTGTTTCAAACTTAACCATAGCTTTACTATTTCTGGTCGATTTTGTCATCTTTGTGAATCTTCAAAACAGTTTATGATCATTCTTATCTGTGCCGCATATCTGAGGTTGGTAGTCAACGGCTTACGAACTACATCTTGTCCGCCAGCTGAAATCTTCTAGCAGAAGGACTCTTCATAAAATTTCACGTCTTCCGGTCTGTGTTAGTTAGAAGACAGATTCTTCTTAATTATCTGATCAGCTGCTAATTAATATATTTCTATTTTAATCTATTCTGTGGAAGGAATTACTTCAATCTGTCAAATAGTGATTGTTCTCTTACAACAACACCCATGTTGAAATATTATAGAAAACACGATAGAACTAAATATCGTCCTCAACACACACAATCCCGGTATATGACGAAACAATCACCGTACAAATAAGTTGTCAGTCTTGTGCACAAGTTACCTAGACAGACGCAATACATATAGGTCAAAATCACATTTAACTTTGTTGGTCAAACTGTATTCTTTTGAATGTGCTGGGAAAGTAGATGACCCATATAATCACTGGAGTATTTGGGATACCAGCTTGTATTGAGCTGTCGCTCAACAGCAATCACTTTTGAACAAACAAGGTTTAAATAAATCAACGCAACTTCAGGGAATACATCAAAAGCTGTAAAATTTTGTTTGATTACGTCACTCCAACTTCTGCCTACTGATCTTGCATTCGTAATGTTTTTTTCTAGCATCCGTAACAGTTTGGTTTGACACACTAATTGAGATCCTGATGTAAAGTTAATGGCACATGCTCAGAAATGGCTTACTGGATCGCTATCGCAGACGACAGACGTGAACTTAATTCATCAACTTACGAACATCAGATTGTGGTCCGTCCTCATATGGATATTGTAGTCTCGTTTGAAATATTGATTCATCACAAAAAAACGCATTTATCAAAGTTTATTGGATCGATTATTATTAATCATGACCGTATACCCTTTCATGTACAAACTCTACTAAAGTTGGTGTTAGGTACATTCTGGCTTACCACCTTGATGTTTAGATGCTTACTGAATGAATAGTTGATTTTTCGTGGAAGAGTTTATTGTCTATCATGCCTGACTCCTAAATCTGAACTCGGTAGGTTGTTTTTGTTTGATTCACCAGGCAGAAGTAGACAGACAGCGAATTAAACTGAAAAATATCATTGTGGGATTCGTGAGCCACACATTAATATTGTCTCAATTATGTCCGACTGATATGGTAGGGAACCGCATATCTCATGATATAAAAGATGTCGAATGTTCTTTCTCCCCCACTTGATGAGTTCAAATAACAAAAGTGGAGTAGTTTGCGGGATGAATGTTGATATTTGTTTATGAGCAAAAATTGTATAGGGAAAAGCGGGTCCTGCCAATATAACCAATGACTTTTTATGGCCGAGGCCAATTTGTCAAATGGCATTCTCAGCGCTAATCGTTAATCAGACCAACCAGATGCAAGGAAACCGTGTTAACTGCACATGATTCAGCTTGTCTGTTACATCGAATTACAAATTAGTAAATAACTTTACTCGTGCGACTAATTTCATTCTTTCCTGCTCAGTTGTTTGACGAGGATCGAGAACTTGAATATAATCAGGAACTAAAGTCATGGCAACGGGAGTTGGAAAGACAACAAGTAGAATTTGTCATCGCACATCCAAACAAAGCTCAACGCCGTCCACCACAATTAACAGAGACAGCCGTCTCCTTCTTGAAGCAGGTATTATACATAAATACGCTTGTCTTCATCAAAATGCTCCAAACTGAACAGGCTTCTGTTCCCGGTGGTGATTTTTGTCATGACTTCAGAAGATCGATTTTCTAACACTCCGGTAGACGCTTACAGTTAAACTTATCTTTTAAAATAACCCCAAACGGATTGCTAACCATAAACCTCAGTATCTGTCATTTTTATAGCAGAGAGTGTGGTCGAAGTTCACCTGATGAGTGGCAACAACCGATAAACAGGTTTTGTGATTCAGGTAAATTTTGACCATTGAGTGCATACTACTTATACTACCTTGCTTTGTAAACATGTTACCATCCTTTAAAATGCAATTTAAAAATCTTTTTATCTCAACAGAAGCTTTGCACTAACTATAGCTTAGGGGCCTGTTTTCCAGCACGAATCCACCCGTTTTCTTCAGATGTGTAAGTTGCTGAACTTAAAAGCAAAAGATTAGTATGACAGCCAAAAAAGCAAACGTACAGTAAAGCAATCAGGTCGAACTAACACTACAAATCCACCAATGCGAAAGTTTGAAATCAAGTTGCTTGGTGGTTTACTACACACGCCACCTTCGAAGAAGAACGATAGTAGTGCAGCTCAATATTTGCTTGTCTTACTTCTTGGCTCAGACAATCAGAACTACTCATTCTACTAATAAGTAGTTTGACAAATTTGTTAATTTGGGAGAGGCTCAATCATGAAAGAATATGGCTTTGGCATGGTCCGAACCAGCAACGGAAGGAGCATGTTCTGTCTGTGGACAGACTGAGTGCTAACTTAAGACCATGGAGAAAACAACCAAAAGAAACAAACAGAAGAGATTGGAAGGGGGATCTAAAGCAAAGAACTTTGAACGTTACTGTGAAAAAAGGCCAAAACTCGAAAGCAACAGCACTCTCGCGATTGATTACGGCTGGATAGCTATATCCACCAGGGACTTTAGCCAACAACCAATGCGCCACTGACCTCACACTAGGCACGACCGAACTAACATATCTGAACGCTCGACCACTTTCGTTTATGAGTAACGATCAGGCTGTCTGATCGTTTTAATCGCAGAGTTGCCGATTGAAGTTAACAGATAGTAACTGTGTCTCTTATGGAGACGATCGGGCAACCTGATTATTATTCGCAATGATGCCTGACGAACGCGTTGCCGGAGTTTTAATCCCGTTCGAGGCAAGAATATGCACCACTGGCGAGCTTTAGTAAGAGCGAAACTCGAGTCTAATGATTCTTTTCGAAAGAGGCCGACTGGAAAGTCTATGGGAATGCGACAGCTGCGATCAGTTGTGGGTGATGTTCAATTCGAAACTAACCAAATCCCCGGCTACTCATCAGTAACCTATCAGAGTCTTTGGGTAGTCAAGATAAACCACGTCTATAGCCAATCCTACACCTACAGCCTTCGTCCTAACATCACAGGCCGTCGGTAGATTCGTGACGCCTGAGTATTTCCTACGAAAGCTATGTTGCTGCTTGGTGATGAGTTGGAGATCTTCAGCCTTAGCTCAGAGGGAGTCATCTAACAATCTGTCCATTACTTTAGAGATTACTGTAAGCAATTCTACTGACCAGTAGTTTTCTGGGTCGTCCCTGCACCCATCTTTGAAAATAAAGGTGACTGTGAAGTGTTTCCAGGCTTTCGGTAGACGGAGCGATTGAAAAGTGTTGTGAGCGGTTTTATTAAATCGATAGCGCAGCCTTTCAAAACGACAGAGGATATCAAGTATGAACTGGATGATTTGTGAGTTAGTAGGTTTTCCACTTTGACTCCAGTTCTGAAGCTTGGGAGGTTGGGGGGCTGACGACATTCTGTTGAACTCACGCTTGGCGTGACCTTATCATCAAGGCTAAACGTATAGATGATTATGGGGTACAAGCTGAACAACACTTGAAACTGACTGCGGCTTTAACATCTCGTAGACTTTTCAGTCATACTCTTACAAAAAATTAGCATTATATTTAAGTTCCTGTTATAATTTTTAATTAGCGTCTACGCTTGTCACAGCCAACAGTTGAACTGCGGCCACGCCTTCTTGAGGCAACCGTGTTGGAAATGGCGCCAATGACCTCAGGGTAGGCACAAACGAGCTATCATATGCAAACATTTTGCCATATTCGCTTGTGAATAGGGCTCAGATTGTCGGTTGTCTCGAAAGAAGACGGTAGCTCCAATCGAGTATTGCACCATTAGAACCTCTCTAAATTGAACTCACAGAAACCATTACGCTTAGTGAGCGGTAGTTTCACTATTTATAAACAATAAAGGATTCTAGATGACAGGCTGTACAACACTTTGAACGGTAATGACAAGTAACTGTGGCTAATATTTTACAGATGTCAGTTCAGTCTTGACCAATAGATCATTGGTGTAGTGGTCAGCATGGCTGCTTCTTGACAGCGTGGCAGGAGTTCTACTCCAGGCCGTAGCAAGGATATGCACTATTGCCTAGTTCTAACCAAGAAAAAACCCGAATATAATTCTTAACAAAAGTGTCTGGTTGAGTAGTCCATGAAAATGCAGGGACTGTAATCAGTCGTGAGTTATGTTTAACTTATCTCAGCCAAGGCATTCTTCTACTTCTCATGAGTTGTGGAGTAGCTTAAGGGAAAGCGGAAGATGTGGACGATGTTCATATTGTAACAATTCAACTTTCGGTCACACTGACGTCGGAAATTGCAAGGCTTTATTGAAACAAATGAAAAATGTAAGCCCTTCGTCAAGAAAAAAAGGATTTCAACCTCTGTGGCTGTGCTGAGGCATAACATTCCAATCAAAAGTCGACTTTACTGACAAACGTTATTCATTGTCATGACTTTGCAGTAAATTCAACAATAAAACAGTTACGTGTCGCCCCCTTTATCTTTTCCGGCCAGAAGATAGGTGGGTTGTGAGGTCCTCAAGCTGATAAGTGAACACAACCTATCATTTTTAAACCATTAACGATTGCTTTCTTTTCAGCCCATCGGTTGCCCAACTAGCCGCTTCCTGATCTGTGCTAGAGAGTCAAGGGCTAGTAAATGGTTCAGAGTCTGAGAAACAGTTAACTAGTAATGTTTACATATAACCTAACCATCAAAATCTACTCTTCTGCTTGATGGGAGTGAGTAAATTTGGTAAAGAAATAACAGCTGAAAATGAACGTTTTTGCATTCGTTAAAATGTTCATACATTCTGCATTCCCAACATCGCAACTTAAAACAAAGCATGCCAGTTGACTCCACCTATTTTTTATTGCCATCTCAAGAACCAAGGGTTAAATGAACTGGATCCACACAAGACGACCGAACTGACAGTGTCGGATCGCGTATGGCCCAAACCGAGCCCACCTCTGCCTACTTTGTTACATGTCACCGTGACTGCTCATCTTGTCGGTCAAAACGAAACCCAACATGACCATACAAATACTTTGGTCAAACAGTTTCGTGACAGGTAAGACGTTCTACAAGGGTAAATTACACTCACTTTACCAGAGTTATTAAAACGTTTCATTTTTGAACGAAAACATCATAGCTTGCGAAAAGAAAACTTGTGTAAATAAAGGGTGTAATAAAGTGGAGAACCACAAAGTAATCTGTTGGTAGACTGTCACAAGTGCGGTCGTGATTTGAAGAACTGAATGAAACGAATTCAAGTAATTCGTCTTCAATGCTTTTAGGTAAACACTCAAGAATTCAGAACACATCTACATTCACATACGTGCAGTCATCAAATCTTTTCATAACTCTCTTTCATTTGTACAACAAAAAAGACTGAAGTTTTGGACTCACGCGTAACTGTCAAATGTGCACAGCTTGAAGTATCTAATTTGAAAACGTTGAGAAAAACTCTAATCGGCTTGTTGAGCAAAAACGAACCCGAGTTATTAGCTTACGAATATCACAAAACAAAGTGAATTATGATGCTCAAAAATAAAATATGGCTTCTTGTTTTCGAGATTTCACTTTAGTCCTCTCAAGCTGATGCACTACCATCCAATTATATGTCATGTATTTGCTGCACATCATTACCTTATTGATCATAAAAGGTTTGGAATTACTGAGGAGCTCATTCTGTCTTGGGTCACATGCCAGGAGAAACACTACCTACGGATTTTGAAATGAGCGGTGTTTGGATTTCACTTAGATGCACATCATATGTCGAGATGTTACAAAGCAGATTCATGACTCTTTAACGTCAGCTGATTAGAAATTATTTCTCACAGGATCTTGAAGAACATATATCAGACTGCTTATCACAAACTGTAGC
>JTDE01001286.1:135198-145345 GCA_014338405.1 Paragonimus skrjabini miyazakii
TGTTGACCAATGAATAATCTCTGTATTGTTCATCCTTGGAGTGTTCACTCAGCTGCAGTGCAAGCATACTTTGTTGGTCAGTTGAGCTAATTTTAGATGTATCAGTCAACTGGAGAAAGGTGGTAGAGGAACGACGCTAAAACACTACGGAATCGACAGCAGCACCAAAAAGGCGCTGGGCGTACATCGGTTAACCGACCAAAACCAAGACACAGATTCCGACAGTGATGGATCAGCATAAAAACGAAAATGTCGAGGACTCAGACAGGTCTCAGCTAATGGCTTGACACGATGCATCGGTCTTTTCCTAGGATAACACGCAACCCACCTCGCTTGGCGATGCCAGACCATGCTTTGTCGAAATGTTAGTTAAAATTGATGAGGTGTAATGCGACCTAAAGTTGGTTGATGTAAATAAATCTCCCGGCTCGGACAACGTACTCCCCTTGGTACTATGTGACCTGGCGCTGGAATTGTCTGTGCTACTGACGGACTTGAATCAACAGTCTCTGAACGGAAGCACACTGCCAAAGGATCGGAAATATGCGATGACGCCTGTGTACGAAGAAAGGAAACGGTCGAAATATGCCAACTCCCAACCAGTGTGCTTAACGTTTGTGCTTGGCAAAGTGGTGAAGCGGCTGATAACACGTTGTTTTCAAAAGTATTTGGACCGCCTCTCTATCTCCACTGAGAAGCAGTATGGCATACGGATACGGTGATCTCGCTTAACAAGCCTCCCTCTTGTTAGAGAGTAATGGGTGGATGCAAGATCCAACGGCAAGACTCTTGACTTGGTCATTCTTGATTTTAGCGGGGCTTTTGACAGAGTGCCACATAACCATTTGCTCACCAAACTTATGGCGTACGCTGTCAGCTCGCCCATAGAAAATTGGGTAACAGACTTCCTCCATGGTAGGTCATTCGCTGTCATCGTCAACCAACACAATCGAATAGCTGCCTGCTCCAAGTGGTGTACTACAAGGATAATTGCTCAGACACTTCTTGCTTTTGGTTTTCATCAACGATCTATTGGACCGGTTGCAATCGCCTGCTCTCGTCTTCGCCGATAACACGGCAGTATGGAGAACAATCTTTCCAGATAAGGATAGTGAAATATTGCAGAAAGACTTGAACAGGAAGTAAACATGGAATGTTCAATGGAGCTTGCCTCTAAACCCACAGAAATGCTGCTTCATGCAAGAATGTCAGGGCGTATCATGCCTGATGTCACTTGTTACCATAGTGTAATACCGAAAGTGATATCGAATTGCTGGCGTTAAACACCCAAAAAACACAGGCGCACATCATGCGGGCCATTGCTAAAGCTAGAAAAGTTATGGGGGCTATCCGTCTGTCCCTTGTTAACCCTATGAACACGATCAGCGGGAAATTCCGCGGGATAAAGCGGTTAAATAGGGTCAGCACGCCGACGAGTTGTGAGTGGCTGAATGCTGCAGCATACACACGGCAGATGTCCGATGTCACGGAGCTGTCCAATCAAGTTTCTCCAATTTGAACGTGCTTGGCTTGGTGATGCAGGGTGGAAAGAACCGATCGATACATGTGGTCTTTTCGATTGGATGGATCTGTTGGATCGTATGGCGGAGTTGTGGGCGCAGTCGACTGACGCATTTTTTTGTGAGCTGGTAAAGCTATCGGCGCGGACTGCTTCTGATCGATACGTTCACCGGTTGTTGACAAGCCCTGAGGCTTTCATTATCAAGGTGAGTCGCTGGTTGTGCGTCGGTTCTTCTTAGGGCGTGTTATGTCCTGCATGAATATAATACCTCTGTACACAAACGTTTCTAAACAAAATATGCAAGGAGTTTTCATACATGTTAAAAATTGTATAAAGGGTATTTTAGAAAGTGTTTATGATGCAGGTTGTTTACGTCTTAATGAACAAGCTTCAGTTTGACCAAGTTTGCTTAAGTTTGCCCAATGCGCACTAATTAGTGTGCATTGTATGCGCTCGGTAGAACGATGAGATCTTTAAAAAGGTTCATTTTTTTAAATTCTTTGTGTGTGTAACTGTCAAACACGTATACTGTTTTACTGCTCATTACTGCTACTTAAGAATGTTTGCAAGTCGAAGAACACATAAGAATGCAATACAACTGCCATCAAAAAGGACTCTCAATCGCTGGATACGACGATGCGTGCTAGCGGTGGATTTCAGTGATCGGTTTGAAGGTGGTGTCCTTACAACAGTACCGACGGAAAGTGAGCGTTTTTCCAATTGTTATTTCTCGTATAGATGAAGTTGCTTACAACGAAGCGGGTGCTAGCAGCTCCTCAGTCGTATGCAATTCTGGGGATGGTGGAACAGTGTCCAAAGTGATAGAAGGCTTGAAAGAATGGATATCAGAGTATCAGGTTCCCAGGAGAACAATTGCAGCGCTGTTGCGAGTGATCAATCATTTATCGACCTCCATGCCAACTGACGTCCGCTGTTTGTTGCGTACACCACGTGATTGCCCCCGAAAACTCACAACCGGTGGTACTTATGCTCATTTCGGATTGCAAACTGCCCTGTCACGTTTGCCAAATAATGCTTTACTGATGAATGCGAATGACCTGACCAACCAGCTGCAAATTGATGGCGTTAGACATTTCAAGTCGTCAAAGTTGCAGTTATGGCCTATACTTTGTAGATTAGTGAAGCCCGTTACAACGTCTCCTTTCATGATTGGCATTTCTGCTGGTCGAAGCAAACCTTCGAATGTGAACGAATATCTGTCTGATTTGGTTGCCGAACTGTGTGCTCTGACATCACACGGAGTTACCGTCGGTAACCTGCAGTCTAAAAAGCAGTTGATTATCAGCTGCATTATTTGCAACTCGCCAGCCAGAGCACATTGGATACGCCAGTTCTGATCGCTGTACGCAAAAAGGTGTTTACATTGATCACAAGGTTACATATCCCTTAACGGACTGCCCAAATCGCACAGACGAATCATTTCAGTGTGTCAGGAAGCATAGACAGTCTCAGTTTGATGCCTCACCGTTGGACATGATACATTATTTTTTCGTACAATGACATGCATTCTATGTGTCTCGGTGTAGTACGAAGATTTTTCTCAGGATCGCTTGAATCCCCTTAAAACAAAGGCATACGTGTGGAGATTGACGCTGTTGCACACGTTGACTTGAGCATAACCGCCTGCTCCCGTCTACTTAAAGACGACTTCCCAAGGATTTGTCGGGGGTGGTTGGAGTTTGAAAACTGGAAATCCTGTGAATTTAGGCAGTACCTCTTTTACATCAGACCATGGGTGTTAAAGGGAACAATACCTCATGAGAATTACCCCAATTTTCTCGACTTATCCATAAAGACTTATGCTCTTGCTCATCCGATTTCCAGCATATCTTTGGTTGACTATGGCAATTCTCGTTTGCGGAAGTCCGTGTATTATTATTTCCATTTATATAGAGCAGGGGAAATGATTTACAATGTCCATTCGTTCGTTCATCTGGCGGACGACGTGAAACTTCACGGCAAACTGGACAGGTTTCCTGCATTCCCCTTTGAGTCATACATTTCCATTGTCAAACGTATGCTACATTCAGTCTGCAATCCAGTCGCTCAGTCGTACTACAGGTGGAAAGAAGAATTTAAAATGGCGAAAGGTTTCCACTAAGCCTTTCTTCACTGCAGTAGAACTCTAAACAACCGCGCGTTCAAGAATTATTGCGGGCCGTTTCTCATCATTATCATTAGGGTTTAGCTCTTTTTTCGTATCTAGCCCCTACATAATGTTTAGATCCACTATGCATTTTTTAAATGCACATAATTAGCAAACGCCAATGCAGTTTCGTTGACATATAGCTATGACGGAAACTAAACAATTCATGCCACTCTGATGCATATAATAGGAAACTGCCGTTAATAATTCGAAAACATAACAAAATCACAAAAAGAACGTGACGGCATCAGCTTTAAAAATTGCTCGTTTCAACAGTGTAGCAACGTAAATTATTTGATAAATTAAAACAAACATGTTCAAGAAACTCGCATTCGGAACGGTTGCTGTTGATAGAGCTTTTCAAATATTTCCAAGATAGCTATGAAATAACTCTAATCAGTGATGCAACTATCGCCTTCCGAAGAGATTCTCACGGACAATCTGTGAACAGTTTTTCAGTTGTTGTCGCTTTCAAAATTAACTTCCTATTCAAAACTTCATAGAGGTCTGTTCGCCAGTGTTTGAACGTTTGATTAATGTGATCCAGGCCGACCATAATTCGTCTTATGGCAATGCAGTGGATTCAAGTGATAATTTAGTGGAAAGGATGAAACGTTTTATGGGACAAATCACTGATATACGAATGATAAAATTGCAATCGTAAACAAAACTAGTACAAAATAGGAGGTTGGTCATTTCGCATGTAACAGACTCATGTTCAAATGCATCTGCGCTCAGAAACTCTACGAACGCTGCGATTAATTCTTTCTTTAATTGGACTACTCACTTGGTGGAAAAAATAAAACGACTAGGTGACTGTGAGATCGACTGCTCGACCGTTTCACGGATTTCACGGGTTTTTTGCAGATCCAAAAAGCCTCTGATTTGCTGCTGATCCGATTCTTGGTGGCACAGAACGAGGACTTTGACCAGGGACAATCTTGAGTTGGGGAAGATCGTCGGGGCATTAACACAGAGTTGTTAAGAGAATAGATGCAAACAGGAAATTGTATGGTGCAAGGATCCAGTTGTCTACATCAGGCAATCGCAAACGCACACAAAAAATCCATTTGCCAACAGGACATGCAACAGAACAGGCATAGTACAGGCATAGTACACAAAACAGACACACAAAATACACACACACAAGATACAAAACAGACACAAAACTCACACACCACAACATGCCATTCATACAGTTTTGTGTAGGTCCTTCTACACTGGTTGTTTTCTTGTCGGAAATTATTCAGAAAAGCAGGGGGCTGGAAATATCTGAGGTTTCCCTAAGATATTTGTCCAGTCTTATCTTAAATACGCCAAGGGTCGAGGCTGAGACATCTTCTGGCGGGTTGTTTCAGATAGGGACTACTCTGAGTGCAACTGAATGACGTTGACAAAGCACGCGATAGCACCGATGCTTAAGACTGAAACCATTCCCTTTTGAACTTGGACGTTCAGTTCTGGGTACGATAGATGTGTGAACGTAATTGCGGTCGGTTAAAACTTCGTAGGCTAGTACGATGTCTCCTCTCATCCTTCGAAACTTCAGGTTAAAAGATTCAACCTTTGAAGTCTGCTCTCATAGCTCAAGTACCGAAAGTCCCTCACTTGCTTTGTAGCCCTGCGTTGAGCTTGTTCACGCATTAAGACATCCTTACGGTCAGAAGGGGAACAAGATTGAATATTTATTTTTTATAAAGGGCGAACTAGGGCGGAATAAATGGGAATGAAGTCTACTGGGGTTAGGCAGCCTAGGCTACGGTTGATGAATTTATAGACATTAGTAGCCTTGCGTGTCATCATTTTGCAGCTAACGGAGAGACTTAGATCCTGAGTGACAGCCGACTCTATGTATTTCTCCCGACTCGCAAGGAGTCCTCGAGAACACGTTTTTTGAGATAACTTGTTCAATGGGCCGCTACCTGCTGAGACACTAACTATCGGTTCGTGGGTTGGAAGTTAAAGCGACGATCTTCTAAGTTGCCTCAGTTTTCTGGGAAGCGTTCTGTGAACCCTAGTATCTCTAGGTATGTTCGGCTGGTGACAGTGCCATGCAGTCAGAACCACATTGGACATGTCGGCCGTGAGAAATTCAACTGTCAGTAGGTTTGGTGCGTCTAGATGGATAAGGTGGCTCGGTCTTGGCATTAATGTTACCATAATAAAAGCTTATCTCGGATGAATCGCTATTGAGAGAGGTAATTATCTGGCGACAATGTCAAATTAGACGACTTTGGCACTCCACTGATGACTACACTTTGGTCAGAGTTGTCAAAGAGATTCTGTGACTCCCTTCTCCGGATTTTTTCCAAGTATGGAAGATCAGGTTTTAGACGATACTAGATCCTCAAAGTAGGTGTGTTCTCGTGTGCTCTATCTCAGTGTGCTGGTGGCTTTCTAAGATTACCTTCAGTAGGCAAGGAAACTGCGTTAGAGCAGCCGGCTTAGACGGTGAGAGCCGTTGGAGTCAAACTGACTTGCAGCAATCCTCCAGCCTTGTTAATGCACAAATTTCGGACCATAAATAGCTGCCACGATGACCACGCTCAACCAATGATGTCACCAGCGATTCTGCAAAATTAGAAACAATTACGCTATGATGGTCACCAGAGGGCTTTGAGTTTATGCTGGTGACAAACTGAACCTCAGCGTCTTTGAAGTGGCTCCTGGTATCACTTTCCTTGTCTCTTCCATTAGCTTTATTAAGAGCTTCCGGTCCACTGACTAACGAGCTATTCACGTCAGAAGGTTCAAATCCACCAGTTCTTCTGTTGCTACGTGTCACACTTACGCTCCGATTAGCAACGGAACTCTTAACTTTGCTACTAGGGTGATGCACATTGAAAGAGGGGATCACCTCGGCCTCTTTAGCTGGCTGGTGGACATCAGCGGTTTCAATTGAAGCTCTTACGTTTTCACGCAAAAGCAAAGACCTAGAAATCGCTGTGGCGGAGTTCAGCAGATTATTTGTCTGGCATAGACTTTATTCGTCAGGTGTTCCGTTTGTGAGTGGGCGTCACAGTTTGTAGTGGGAGAACTGGGGGCGTGAGTAGCATCACTAGTCGGACATTCTTTAGAAAGGGGTGTGTTAAATCCTGTTCTGTATTTATTAAACGAAAGACTAGATAATCAACAATGTGGTGAGTTCAATAGTTCAATGGGTTGTAAACGGAAGTAAGAAGCTGGAGCTTTTGAGGAGTCCGTATTTCGATGCGTAGAATCTCAGGGCCTTTAGCAACAGGCTGAAATGGGGAAAAGAAGTGCAGTTTCTGAACTAATGCAATAGATGTTGGTCAAGGCGAGCCTTGAAAATGGCTACAGAGCTGGCAGAAACAACACGGTCTGGTAGAGCATTTTAAGCCTGGCGAACGCGCAATGAGAAAAAGCTATGTCTGCATTCAAGTCTGCTATGTTGGACCTCTAGTTTTAGGGGGTGGCCCCTCAGTCTGACGTTACTCCCCTTGTTCAGTGTCAGGTGGCAAGGATGTTCCTGGGACTGCATTATCAAAAGGTTAGTACCAAGTCACCTCGAAGCCGTCTGTACTCTAAGGAGTACATGTTCAAAGATTTAAGCCTTTCTTCATATAGTCTAGTTTTTAAGCCCTGGACTGACTTAGTGACCCGTCGTTGTACGGTCTCCAGGAGTACCTTGTCCTTTTGGAGATGCGGTGGCCAGATTACAGTTCCATTCTCCAGATGCAGTCAAACGAAACTGTTATAAAGAAGCTGAAAACATTTAGGGTTGAACTGGCCAAAGAGGCGTTTCAATAACACCAGGACGCTGCTAGCCTTTTTTGCATTTCTTTCAGCGTTCGGTGAGCCCGAGAGAGTGTGCGAAACAGTGCATCCTAGGTTCTTCTCAATAATAACCGTCTGAAGCGGAAACCCGTCGATGTGATAAGTAGTTTTCATAGAGCCGCAAATGTGCATAACTTTGCACTTACCAGCGTTGAGTTCGAGTCGGTTCACTCGAGACCACTCGGAAAGAATGTTGAGGTCTTTCTGTACGACGATAGGATCCTCGGTTGTGTTGACGGCTTCGCAAATTTTGACGTCGTCCGCAAACAGTGGTAACAGAGAGGTGATTGAGCATGTGAGGTCGTTGATGAATACCAAAAATAGCAGCGGGCCAAGAATTGAACCATGGGTACTCCACTAAGGTAGAGAAAACACGATTAACGCGCACCCTGTACAGACGATTAGCAAGATACAACGCAAGCCACTGGAGAAGATTGCCTCGCACCCCATAATGGGGAAGCTTGCTTATCAAAACAGAATGATCCACGCGGTCGAATGCCTTAGCAAAATCGAGATAGACAACGTCCATTCCATTACCCTGGTCAACTGCTTTCGTCCACTGGTCAGTGGCTATCAGTAGATTTGTGGTACACGAACGGCCCTTGCGAAATCCATGTTGCGCATTAGAGAAGAACTCATGAGAGGTGAGATACTTATAAAGCGAGTCGTATGCAAGCACCTCTAAAAGTTTTGAAACGCTTGACAGCAATACAACTGGGGCAATTTCGCCTACCACCCTTGAGAACGGGTGTAATGCTTGCGAGTTTCCAACTGCTGGGTACTGTACCCTGGGAGACAGATTGCGTAAACAGTAGGCTGAGTGGAGCAGCAAGCTGTTCCACCGCTTCTCGCGAGGCCTTGGGTGGTATACCATCGAGGCCAAGAGAGCTGTCCCTAAGGCACCTGAGTTTAGCCAACACCGCTGTAGAGGAGGTATCCACAGTGTATGTGCCATCGGTTTCAGTGTCAAGACGAACCTGAGGAACTGATGGTGACTGCGCAAAAACACTGCTGTAAAACTCTGCAAGGACATCAGCGGTCTCCGTATCAGAGCTAGTAAGGCCTGATGGGCCTAAAAGTTGTGGAACTCCGACTTTTACATTGCGAGTTGATGCTGCAAATCGAAAGAGGTTATTTGAGTAAGTGATAAACCGTTCTGTAAGACGTTGTTGGTAATGAAGACGGTCGCGGCGAATTAGCGTTGTACACTGATTCCTTAGGGCAGCGTATATTTTTTGGTCAGCTTCGGATCCTGATAATTGATAGCACGTCCAAGCATACCGGTTCTTCAGAATGAGTTTAACTGTACTAGAACGTGGTTGACTTTGAGGCTTATTCCGTTTGGAGCCCGATTGTGGTGTAGATTCACCTACGGGTGCAGAAACGATGGCAGTAAGCTTCTCATAGAGATCGTCGACAGAGTGAAGTGGGGTGTAGTTCGCCCATGACTGTATTTCCAAGTAGCCACGAAGTTTCCACACATCCATTTTTCGGAAGTTTCTGCGATTGCTCGTCGTTGAGCTGACCAGATTCGTATCACAGATGAAGTCAAATAAGACGACTGCGTGATCACTTGGCCCGAGTGGTGCGGTGATTGTAAGGTTTTCTACCTTCAACTCTTCGTTAGTGAATGGGTAATCCAGTCGCGACGGATTATGGCCAGTACGCCACCGTGTGAAACCAGATTTGTGTTCCGTAAAACCTAATGCTCCGGCTGTGTGGAAGAATCGTGCAGAGATAGAATTGTCAGTGCCTGTGTACGAGCAGGCCGGAAAGTTGATTTCGGGTAAGATGAAATCGCCTATTGAAAGAATGTGCGAAAATCCTAGAGTGGGTAAAACTTCCAATTTAGATAATAAGAGTTCATCTTTAGAATTATCCGAAGATTGAGGACGATAGAGAACACCTACTAGCCAGCGTTCTGATCGACTTAGGTGGATCGAGCATCAGACCGTTTCTTGAATCGCGGCGAATACTGGATCGTCAAAAAGGAAGACTTGAAGAGAAATGTGGATATAGATGGCCGATCCCCCTCCTTTTCCTTCAGTTCTATCCGCACGGAAGACAACCATATCTTCTAAAGCGATTTCAGAATCCAGGCAGGAAGTGCTCAGCCACGACTTCATTATGGCAACAGTCCGGGGCTTTGTGGTAGAAAAAGTTCGCGAAGCTCTGGTAATTTATTCCCTAAGCTAAGCGCATTTCTGTACATGCACTTTACGGAGTTAATAATAAACAAATGAACGTTCTCCGGCGATTGTGAATGGGGGGTTCATTCAAAACGCAACGCTGACGTGGGTCGCCGGCTCCACAAGAGCCGGCTGTAGTGAGTTTTTTGAAGTCATTAAATCCTCAATGGGAACCACCAGGCTACAAGAACGCTTGCGGTGATTGGACTTTGATAAAACTCGTTCCTCTTCAAAACGATCGGGGTGAAACGAAATCCCGCCAGGGATAAGGCGTCGCCGGTGGCGAAACCGCTCCAGTATATGCGATGCCATCTCATGAAAGGTGACAGTAGTTTTGATGACTCGCGGTCGGGATTCTTTCGACTCCAGCTTGGGTCGCAGGATTCCATGAATACCTCGAACCTGGACGTTGATAAGTTCAAGAGCAGTTGACAGGAATCGCCACTGACTCTTGCCATGTTCCGGCTCGTT
>JTDE01001287.1:46521-58195 GCA_014338405.1 Paragonimus skrjabini miyazakii
TACACTTCAGAGAGAATAGACTAACAAGCAGGCAGAGTCGAACGCTCTGCAATTTGCTACAGACGAAGTGATTTCGCTTACCGTTACTAACTGTCAAGCGCCTAGCTTTTGTAGTGACCAGCGATCGTGTGGCTTCTCTAAGGATCCCGGCTGCAACCGTGTTTTCCTGCCTGTTTGTTCTGTACGCATGATTCTTTGTACGCTTGCAATGGGAAGCCTGATACAAACTCAGTGCCCCTCTCTTCAGTCGTGCAACTAATTGCACACAGCGAATGCTTGCCCTTTTCTTAACGACTCATCTATTATCCTATTCCTCAAGGTCGTTTAATCCGAACCTTTCGAGCGTTGTTTAACGCACCCGAAGGTTTCACGCACTTTACGCTTGGCGCGCTTTTGAGTGCCGCCGAGTGGGCTGTAGCCCATCTCGCGCTTCTTTCCTTTCTCCTCTTGGTTGCTGCCGTTGGTCCCAGATTAGGCTAGAGCTAATTACTTATCATATTTCCAAACACTGCTGGAAATATACGGTTTGTTTCAAAACCCTGCTGTGTTCTCTAGTTCAATGCCTGTTGGGACTACTTTTCGACTGCTCTTCAGGAAAGGCGTTTTAAATTGTTAGTGGACGAGGGTCTAGCGCGTACCCACTTGTCCACTACACTTTGCTTCATGCGCCATTCTGATCAGTTACTGAAACATGCAAAGCTGGATAGCATAACTTTTGATAAAAACCCTGGGTAGAACCCTCTTGACATCATTCCCATCTGCTTCCCAACTGTTACCCGCTAGTCAATTCGGTGATGAGATAGTCTACTACGCTATTCAGTATGCACAGCTAAACAAATTTTCACAATGTCCAGATTGCTGATTTTTTCACGCTGGGAAAACATCTGTATTTGTTACCTACATTGCGAAGATGCAACGGATTTTGGCAGATCGCAGGTCGCAACACTTAATTTGAATCGTCATCTCATGGACGCAACAAATTATCCCCACGTCTTCTTGTCGGCACTTCTGAACCAACAAGTAACCTAATTGGAACATCGCACACGAATCGGTTGTAACTGAGCCGTCAGCAATGAACTTTGTGAACGATTACACGCACATATTCCTTGTAAGCATTCATACACAAATGATGTTCGGTAGTTGATGCTGGCTAAACAGAAAAGTAAATTTTTAGAGTTTTGATTGTGGTGAAATTTCTGCCTGACTACTCGGTCACCTCTTCGTTTTCCTGTAATATACTCTGTTTTGTACTCTTCAGATTACTGACTTCCCATATCTGTTTTATTGGAAGTGTCGTACTGTTTTTTCGTCTTTTGAAATCATACAGTATGAAACCAGATGTTTTCAATCTATCGGACTGGACATCTTAACTGCCCTAAGCCTGTATCTAACAAAAAGTGTATAAACATTTTGGCTTATAAAAGCCGGAGACAACATTTTTAACAATGCTGAGCCTCCGACGATCAATATTTGCCACATGTCCCTCAGATATGTCAATCCTGCGAATAAGCTTTCAGATACAGAACGACAAAACTGCACGTCCATGTTTCATAGTATACAGTCAAGGAGTGCACCATCTAATGGATGTAAACAGAAAACAGCTCAAAAAAAAAGATACGTGAGGCTAACAACACTACAGTTAACACAGTGAAACTCCACAGGGTCCTTGTCCTATTCGGACAAACGTTTACGGAAAAAATTGTGAAATCTATAGAGCCGTACGGTTTTGAGGGTCACTAGCTTGCTTCCTTCAGATCGTTCGTTTCTTTCATAAGGGTTGGTTCTTTTCTGACATGTGGGACCAAATGCAAGAGCAAAAAATAGACTAATGAAGTCATTGGTTGGTTTTAATATGGCCATGGTAGCTTACTTGATATTTTCAATTTGGTGTCAACTTAACTTACACACTAGTAATCAATGTTTTATTATATAGCTTGAAAACCGACTCGTACGTTTTTCGGTTAATTAACTATTACGTGTCACAGTCAACCTTGCTGACGGTATACGAAGTAATAAAATCTCTGCACACTCCCTTCTAGGCGTCTTTGCAAAGTCATGATGGATATTATTCCCCGTTTTGTAACTTAAGTTCATTCCCGTGTATTTTATTTCATCTTCCAATACATAAGCCCGTGTGTAGTCACGCCTCATTTGCGCTGTTCGCCAGTTGTTTTCCCTGGTTTGTTAATCACAGATCCAAAACTGTCATCTCGTCCGTTGTTGCACTTATCGGCAAGTACGGTCAGTAAATATCGCAAACAGCAACCGTGAAGTACTAAGAGAAACCTGTAACATTGGTCACGTTCCGATCGCCTCCTATGTACTCTTTGTTTCGAAGTATTTTTTATCTGCTTTTTCATAAAACTGTGCATGATTTTCCCGTAATTCTTAATTCCATCTGCTGTTGACGTTTGCTGTTCGTTTAAACGCGACTCCATGAGCTATTTGCTTCGTATTACCCCTTACGTTTTTTTGCTTTGTTTGTTTCAGTTATTGAGCAGTATCTGCAGGTTGTAGGTTAAAGTTCACTTTCAGGCGCGTAAAATATTTTTTTATTCATTGCGCTTGCCACTATCAACCATTCAGCTTGATTTTTATGTTCGCTGTAAAATGGTGGGATCCCCCAAAAATGATTCTCTCGACCACTCGATTTAATTCCTTTTACAAGACTTAACTGACTTTCAAATTTTATCCTCATTTTCGTAATCTATCACTTTTAAAGTATACTGGGTTCAGGAAGTAACTGATAAAAAAGTTAAAACACCGGAGTTTATGCAGCACGAACTAGGTTATTAATAGCATACATTAACATTTAATATGCGAAGTAGTTCGTTAGGGGTCAAGGCCAACATCCTCATTTTGAACTTATGGGATAGGGATTTGAAATATACTTCACGGGGTCAATGGTTATGTGGTTAATTACCAGTCACAAGAAAAGTCACAAGTTTGCTTACTGAAATAACAGTGTACTTTACTGTGATCGCTTGAATAAGCAGATTCTGCAGTAGTTCTTCAGAGACGTACGTTCTCGATATACACTGCAAATAAGTAGGGCATTAGATAAACAGTGGAATGTGTCAGACTGCAAACGTTTCACGTGGATTTAAAATATAACAACAACTCAGAAGTTGAGTTTTCTCCCACGCTGCTTCTGTGGCTTCAAAAACCTGAACCGATTAAAACAACAATAATGTGCGTTTCAAACCTTCAGAGACAGGACCGTTTTTTCTCTCGTTTCTAACCAAATTCGCATAAAAAAAAATACCCACTGAAACTCCCTCATTGATAATTGCCGACATAAGTAGACTTAAATTAGCTACTATCACGCATACTCATTAGACCGTTTTGCAGTTCTGGCCCAAACAACATTATTTTGAGCATGAAATAAAATTGAACGAATGGCGTATTGATGTTTACATCGACAAGCCCACATAAAATTGTGCATTTGCATGTTAAGTTTGTGTATGTTGAAGTTGGAAACTTGGGAATCAGAACGCTTCGGAACATAATTCTTCAACCGACTTAAGTAAGTCGTATAAAACCAAAAGAAATTGAAGGAACTCATTTAAAACAAAAATATTTTGGTAGAAATTTTCAAAATTTCCTCACCGAGACAATGGTAACGTTATGAAGATTATGAAAAATACTGTGTAGCGAACAAGCTCGTTTTCAGTGATTCATCATCAGGCTAAATATATTACATTTATATCACGGATTTCACAGCGGAATCATTAAAGGGGGTTAACGGGGAACTGGTGGTTAATCAGGTCAGTCAGTTCAATGTCATGCTGCAATCAAGTACCCACTTGAACCTTGGGTCTTGACAGGATAATAGAGTGTGAGGTTGGCCATGGCAGATCCAACGCCTGGGCACACAGGGTTGGGTTGTACAGACGAATTCCAATAGCTTCAGCTGTGGACAGAATCCTGCGCCTCACTGCCCTCGACCGGGTGGCTTGAGCTCGGTAGATTGGGCGAAATGCATCCGTCACATTGACAGAGTGATTTGAATCCACCTGGTGTTTACAGATTTCGTTATTCCACTGTTCAGTCAAGTTGGGTGGTGTTCCCGGACCCGTTCAGATAAGCGTCTGGTCGTGCAGCCTATATGACTGGTTCCACAGGAACAAGTGAATGAGTACACACAAAATGAGGGTGCAGAAACAGGCACTTTATCTTTTAGGCGTGGGCACAAAACCGGAGTGGATGTGAAGTGGACACGTAAATTAGCAGCGTAGAATGTTGCACCAACTGCCCTGTGTGTCTACGTGTGATAGTTTCAGCTAGCGTATCACACCTGAAGGGTAATCCGATGTGTGCAGTTTTTTTCCGCTTGATACAGCTGGTCCCTTTCACTCTGTTGTTGCATAGCTCTGTCTGTGACAGTAGGTCAACGGATCTATTTTTTTTTAAAAAAAAATCTAGTTTCATGATGCTCTCCATCTGTGTTATCCGAGTAACTGTAATGTGCACAACAAGCGTTGAATCATCCCCATCATGTTTTGCTTCCTTGCCCACTTCAGTGCTCCGGATGCAGTGCAGGTTTATTGTTTAGTTGAGTAAACACACAGTTTTACGGTTAACCTTAAAAGGAGTACATTGCTGGGCGAATGCTTGATCGGTTCACAGTGGCAATAAGAACGCATCCTTATCGACTTTCTTTAATTAAGCTTTCCCTAAAGTGGGTAATGTCGTCTCCCTGTGGCTATAGATGTATATAAACGAACGATATCGGAAAACTGTAAAGTAATGAAACAACATGTGTCTACAATATGACGCTTAGTAGCAAGGACGGTGGTTAGCAATTAGGGTGGTATTTTTAACAATAGAACTATGTAATTCATATCATTGGATGTAAAGCCATTTGTCTTTAACTCAACATCCAGCTGACGCTCGTTCTACTTATCGAAACCGTAGGCCAGAGTGATACATGCAAGCTGGCCGGATACGCTGTTATTTTATCGCCCTGAGTTAGTTTTCAACCACATACGCAAAATAATGCTGACTCAACAAACCAGGTTTTGTTCGACATAGCGGTGTTCTTGCTTGGTGTCAGATTTCAAATGACCTCATACGGTGTATCATATATATAGAACATCCGAATGAGCATTGTTTTTGTCGGGTCAACCTTATTGACTGAATTCCTCTTGCTTTTTGCGTTGAAGTAATGACCGACCGTAATAGATCATATTACGTTCTCACTAGGTTGACCAATGCTGCGGGTTGCTATGCTCACAGCTCTCATGGAAAACTCTCCTGTTCATTTGAATTTTGTGCTGGTCACTTTTAAAAGCTAGGAGGATTCCTGGTGCATAGTTCTGTATATAAGAACCTGCCAAAATATTAGTGTTGTTCTAGACCCAATCATTAGGAGGACAGGATTGTCAATACAGAAAATGACAACATGGACAATAATGTACGGAATCTCAGAATCACATGTTTATGCCTACTTCGCAAGCCAGCAGTAGCCCGTTGCTCGAGAAAGTGACTTCAAATGTGACAGCGCAGTTAACCAGCTAGCATAAAGTATGTGTTAACAGGGAATTGATTAAACAAAAACGTTCCATAATTCTGATTAATTCGTGATTCGACAGCGAAGTATACTGAGAAACATGGTTGTCAGCACTGCAAGATGTAGTGAATCCGCAAGTGTATATTCAGTTTAGTGTGACGAATCTCGTTTGATCCACCCGATTATCTCGATACGTTAGCAGCGACAATTTACAACCAAAGAATACCTGCACGGTAACCTGTCCTGCTCAACCTGGAGAAAACAAACACGATTAAACGGGTAACACGTGTCACAAAAGGACTATTGCTTCAATAATTTTAACTAGTATGTTGTTATGGCCTCACCTCGATTATAAATGAAATAGTCTGAAAGAAACCAAATAACAACGTAGGCCACTTTTAACCAATTATTAAGCGAAGAGGTGACGGAAAGAGGAACCGATGTTGTAAAGTAATTAAAGCGGCGCCAGATTACTGCCAGTGATTGACAATTTACTGAAGTAAACAGATGAGGCAGGATTGGTTTCTAAACATAAGTTCGGCAACATTTACAAAAAAATCTACGGACGAAAATTCGCAGACACCCAACAAACGGAGGGACATGGCATACGGTAGTGTATTAAATACAGTGTAGCAAATCTTTACAGTTTGCTTACGTTAGTTTCCTACTATGCAGACGTCTTGTTTAAGTGTTGTTACTTTCAAATGGATGACAACAGTTATTCTAATCGAACGATTTAACAGAACGTAAAAATGCCGCTCGCAAAACCATTCTTCAGCACGTAGTATACTTGGCACTGTAGGTAACATATTTACCACAGGTTTATTGCTTTCTCAAGAAAAGCCGTACAGAAGGTACTGTACACCCCGCCATGTAATGCATAAAAAATGCCCGGTGGTTTAACACTTGACCAGTCACTCTCATGAGTACATAACTTACTTTTGGTGCGATAGGCAAAATGATACCGCAAGTCTTGAATTTTAGAGTAATTTTAAGCCTTTGAATTGAACACGGAGAGGTTCCCGATAGATCACTGTCGCACAAGGAAAACCGTCAGTTTTTGAACGGAAGCTTACTAGTATATGTTGGACATTTTCAAAACTGTGGTAAAGATTTTCCGCAATTAGAATGCATCGTCCAGCAATTCGTCGAAAACCTCGGGCAGGAAAGTGTTTATCTGCTGGGAGATGAAAGTTATTTTCTGCTGCAAGAAAACGGTGTGTTGAACTTCAATATTCAATCAGCTTTCTCCATGCTGCTCTCTGCAAACTCAAAACTTATTATCGGGAATTGTTTCACCTTCCCAATCTCAAGGCGCTGTGCTAGGAAAAGATGAAATATTTTGCTAATTGGTCTCGCAGAATGAAGGCAGAGCTACGTCCGGATTTTCCTGTTCCTATGTTAGTGAGAAAAATGTCAGTTTGAACGGTTTACGGTTGTAAAGAATACGTGAATAGACCAGTGTAAGAGGATACCAACATCAAGCTACTGGCTTCTATGCATATCAGCAATGAACACTCGAACATGCTGAAACAAAATACCTCGAAAAAACCATTTTTAAGGGTGAGCTAGGAACGTGACTAGAAAGTTCACGTTGCGGGTTATCTCACATGTATATATCGATTAAGCTGAATTTTAAAATTGTCAGTCGATTCAATCCTTGCCACAAAAGTGTGCGATACACTGCAGTGTGAACAGACCATAACTGTGAAGCAGCTCCACCTACATAGTAACCTGTTCAATCCACAAGCCGGTTTCAACGTATGACCTCCTAGACGTTTATCTTGGTTTGGTGGGAAGATATCGGCTAGTGAATAACATTGCAGTGTGGTTAACTTTGTGGGTGAGAATCGAGCTCCTTATGATGTGTTCGCAATTAAATGAATACTGAAACCATTTGGCTGACCCCTCTGGACGGGAATTTCCGGAGCCCACAACTCGTGAAGTTGCCCGTATCTGAACACATTCAGTAGGCGCCAACACGTTTTTAAGGTTAGGGAGGCTGGCCGTAATGTTTGTTTCCAAGCGTACATGGATAATGGAGGGGAACAAGTTGGGAAATTCTTCAGAATGGAGGCCTTTGCAAACCGTTCCCAAAAAATACGTTGTCATATGTGCTTCACTGCCATGGTTACGCAACTTGTAGACAAACCTAAAATGACGGCTAATATGGTCCACAGGTCTTGCTTGTCTACGGATATAAGTGGTTTATTGTTGACACGGTAAGACTCGGTACAGTGAGATTGGACTGGAGCAGTTTCCCGACTAGAGACAGCTCAGCCAATCAGAGCTCGTACACAAGGTGCTGCCGACGGAATTGTGGTCGATCAGCGCCAGCTAATTAAAAACGGTGATTAGCAAATACAACGAATTTGTCTGTTACCTGTGGCGATTAAAACAATTGGTTGAACGCGTATTGGATTTAACCGGAGTGCTCAAGGCAAAGTGATAGAATATGAAAAAGAACGGCCTACGAAATGTACAACACGCTTATAGCCCAGTACCAATCGTAAGCACAGTTGGTTCTCTATAGAAAGGACATTGATTTAACTTTGATTTGAGATTGCCTGCTGCCACTCAGACCACTGTTGTTCTAATTTTCTCGACTCAGTAGACCAGTGCGCGACAATGAACACAAGTTCGGTTGTGAATATGCAGGAATTTGCACTTGTTGACATTGAACGGATAGTTGCTTTTTATTGATTTGTACAAGTTAGATCGTTTTGTATGACGCCCACAGCATTTGGACACCCTACAACTCATCAGAGTTTTGTGTAGCCGGTGCTTAGCAGTATCGATGATCTACCATTGCTTAGTACTTCATGAAGGATAAGACAGAACAACGAATGACTCAAGATAGATCCTTGCAGGGCGCCTCAGTTGATAAGGGGCCGCTGAAATAATTGTTCATTCATCCTGACTGTAAACCTACTTTTCAATAGGTGTTCATAAAATCATCTGAATAAGCGCTCTTCGAGGTCGTAATTGCGAAGTCTATCCACCAGGATGAGTTGAGAAACTTTATCAAAGGCATTTGGCACAATAAAGTTAGTTCACGTCGTCGGCAGCCTCCTTCCAATAGTCACGATCAGTCAGAATATTAGCACACACCAAGCTTGGTGCCTGCTATCTTGATCCAGGGAGAGTCAGCTGGGAAGCTTTCCATTGTTTTAGAGACAGCTGAAAGCAACGCCGCCGGTCGATAGTTTGCTGATTTTTCTCTATAGCCATCCTTGATGATAAGTTTGATTATGAGCTTATTTCAGGACTTCAACAAACGGCCAGTTGAAATCAAACGATTAAGCGGTTCTACAAATTTCGTAGCATGGCCTTCCAGGATGACACAGTTATTAAGGGTGAGCCAGGGGATGGATGAGTTACTAGTTTTTCCCAATTTTTCCGAACTGTGAGACGAACGTCAGAGGTGATTGAACTAACTAGTCTCTTATGTGCTCAGAAATCGCTCCTAGAGTTGGGTGGTGAGAAATAATCTGAATAACCAAGTGTCTGAAAGAGCACTGTGCTCATTTTTTGCAAAATACTTCTTGTTAGCTAAGCCAGATTCTAAAGCCTGTATTGACCCATTTCCGTCACATAAATTCTGGTGAGCAAAACACGGCAACCATACAAATCGATTATTCACACCGTCCACCTCCCATGGTAGAGGCCTTTTGACCCAAAAATGCAGTGTTCAACAATGGTAGCCATGCCCTTTTGTTGTACATTTTGTTTTTAGTTAATATGCGGCTGATGAGGTAAATCGAAATGTTAACATCCCGCAACGTTTGCCTTCTTACTGTTTTGAAGAACCATACGTGAGTTATTCGTAACCTCTTACACAGACCTGACACAACTCACACTTGATAACACTTTTGAGTAGAGATAGACTGTTTAGCCGATCATTTTAAGAAAGATGCATCAGACGCAAGCTTTCCTCTTGATAGAGTTCATCTCTGTAATGTGTTTTAACTTCCATCGGGAGCTAGGTCCCCGGCCAATGTGCTTGAGAAGCGGTTGTGTGGACCATCGCCTTATTCACCTCGCTAAGTACTACCGACTTATAACATCTTCGCCTTTACCAATGTTATATTGTGTGAAGTGTTTAGGTTGCCTTGTTCTTTTGAAAGCAGACGTAAACACGATCTTTTAGTTAGAATCGTTTACTCTGCAATAAGGACTCCTCAGTCAAGTCAAAAACCTTGCTTTTTAAGTCAGCTAACCAACGATGGTGAGTGGTCAAAGATGTGGATGATATGAAATTGCTACTCATATCTGAATGTAACTAAGCATTTAGCTAACTAGTGCGATAAGCTGGTCCTGCATATCATAGGGTCAGGGATACAATGATCAACATGATGGACTCAGAAGAAAGCAGTCTGCAATTTAATTCCGTTCTGTGCAGAGATAAATAAAATAGCGAATCAAGGCGGGAGAAAACTTGAAATCTGGCGCTTTATTTCAAATGCGTCTGGCTAAAATTCCTATCGACATTCAAAGGCTATCAGACGGTAAATGTTATTTGGTTAAATGTTTTGATGCGACTGAAATGGATATCAATAATCTATTTTTCTTTCAAAAATATACTCAGATTACAGAAGCCCACTTATTATAATACAGGTTCGACTCCTAAATGTACGACGATACAAGAGCATTGATGGATAGATTTCCAGTTGAACGTTATCCAAACTAATCACAGTTTTTGTATTCTTGCAGAATTTTCCGGCAGCTTCTCTCGAGGAAAAGCGTAATACCAGAGTTGCGATCTTGTTAGAGATCGTCTCTAGTGTATATCTTTTTTGTAAAGAGGGTTTTAGCACTGGCTACGGTTTCTCCGGGCAACCATGTTGTTTATCGCACCAATGACTTAATGATTGAAGTAACACTGCAAACACTCAACCACATTCGCTTATGAACAATGCGTAGTGGTCAACATTGTTGCCTCGTGAACATGTACAGAGTTCAAACCTCGACCCTAACAGAAAATGATCATAAGGATGGAAAGAAGTAAACTTTCAAATATGGTACCAAAACCGAGCTGGCGTTAAACAAACGATAGCTTGTTTTGCAAGGTTAAGGGTTATAACTACTTTTCGCAAATGTTGACTATTCCCTGCATCAGTAACTTTGTTCCGATGTGCTAGGCTGATAACAAGTGGACTTTTCAATGTCTGGGTAATATCACGCTTTGTTACAGACTGAATATGTCTCATCGTTTCAAATATACCCATTACGATAATGAAAATAAAGACATATAGGCGAACATATGTTTTCGATCATTCATCTTCAGACCGGTACAATTATATAGGGAGTTAATAGAGTTAGATTGAGGTATCGATCAGATTTATTACAGAGAAACTAGGTAAATGGTCAGTCAAATTGGCGATGATTTGATTGGTGGGTTACGTCAGGCTTGTCCATTGGTTTGACCGCGCAGGTGGATTTATGGCCATGGTAGGTGCAGCGCCTGAACAAACCGTTTTTGATGACATAATACCGGGTCAAGCAGCCTGATTCCAATCGCCTCGGCAGTACAAAGTGTTCTAATTCGGATCGCTTCTGATGGGTTGCCTGGCTTGATCAGTGTTCACTCGGTGTCTGCTTTCAACCAGATGAGCGAGAATAGCACTGTTGACCGATCGTGATTCCCCGTACACCAGCCACCGTGGTTGGTGTTCTCGGATTCGTTTCGAAAGTTGTCTTGACGTTCGACCAATATAACCTACTCCACAGGAACAAGTGAATGAGTAGATACACATATATGAGGTCTGAACTGTCAGTCTCTCTTTGTTATAAAACCTGAGAATTGGGGATGTGGAGAATTGAATACGAAGTTCAGTTGTAGCATAGGTCCTGCTAATCGTCTGGTTGAGCCTGTTTGTCAGCCATTCGGCGGTATTTTCACCTTTAAAGGGTACTCGAATAAACACAGGCTTCTTTCTCACGTCATGCACTTCAGGCTTAGGTGATATTCTGATCATATTTCTGGCGATAAATCGTTCCGGATAGCCATTATCATGAAGTACGTTCTTTATGAATTCGAGTTCACTCTCTAACGTATCCGCTGAACAAATTTTATATGCTCTATCAATCAAGCAGCGCATCAGATTTCTCTCCTGTTTCAGGGGTACAAAACTGTGAAAGTTCGTCTACTGACCTGTCCAC
>JTDE01001287.1:73385-90149 GCA_014338405.1 Paragonimus skrjabini miyazakii
ACATTTACACAGGACAGGTGATGATGAAACATATTTCAAACACAATGTCTTGTGCCATCAGGGCTGTGCAAGAAATCAAGAGATGTTGCAGAATCGAAACCCCTCATAGTCCCGGATTACTCGACAATCGGGTTCATAGGAATAGGGACCCAAAACTTGCATCCTTTACCATTATACCGATCAAAAGACTGTAATAACTGGAAGATGGAATGACATCTACTGTAAACGCAGACCACACCAGAACCTCCCAACTCATGTTTTAATTGTTATGTGAGATACCGGCGGCTGCACCCCAACTTTCATCAGGCAGTTTGTAGTTTATTATTAATTTCCTTCTAATGTTCAATATTAACACCTACGAAATGCTTTGTTGTAGATGACGGTCTTGAACACCATAAACAAATCAATATTTGTGTCCCAAAGGTTTCGATTAATGGAAAGAAAATGGCCAATATTTCTGATCAGGAAAATTGTGGTTGTAAAAGTGTCAATATCACTGAAGTGCTTCAAACAATAGAATGGTAGACACTAAACGAGATTGCAGAAATAATTAGATTTATAACATCATTCTACTTTTCGAGTTGTTACTCATGAAAAGTATCGAGTTGAAATGAACTCAGTGATGTGATTTATGATGAAGACGACATCAGAAATTAATTATAACACGGAAAATAACTGCAGAGACATTTCACCGTTTGAGAAGTTTTGCATCCAGTTTTCTCTGGAATAACGCGCTTGAAACAGAAGCTGTCTAAAACTCACGTAACTAAAAAAGATGCAGAAAATGAGATCAACGCTTCAGATCGATTTTGAAAAGGACACACTGCGTCCATCACATTTTTATCTCACTTTAAAGACTCCGTGACTAAATTATTTTTGAGTTCTTCAACGAATAGAGTTTTCTTTTGTTTTATAGGTGTTATCTCTAAAGAACGGCAAGTATAACTCTTACTTTAAGCGCGTTTCTACAACAACAAAGTACACAGTATTTGTTTGATCATTTAAGCTGAACAAGTATAGCCGAATATGTCTAATAGGTCAGCCTATTTAAAAAGAGTTTGTAAAAGAAGTCAACCGTTCTGTAAGAAAACTTTCGAATTCTACCCTTCCTTGGGAATGATCACAGCCCAAAACGCATACTTATGAAACAACCCGGGGAACTTAAATGGTCTTGCAACCCCGCTTATAATGTAAGATTGTGCAAGCTTTCAGACTTGACGTTGATGGGTTGCAATCACAGAGGAAAATGCAGCTCGCTTTGTTTAATACTTTAACGAATAAAGAAGAAGAAGCCGAGAGAAGGGCAGATTTTGTGTCGAGACAATTCTTGACAGTTTCCACGAAATTAATTTTCAAAATGTTGCTGTTGTTAAATTTTGAGAAAACAAGTTTTCGTTGTTACGACTCTCTCATGCGACGCATTTTGTAAACAAGTTTTATAGGCTTTTTGAACGTATTCCCCAGTGATTTCCGAGTAATTTCGTGCGTTGTTCTCAAGGTCCGGTCATTGAGTTCATTCGAATAATTACCTTTGATTAGTGGATAACCGTTTTCGTGTTACTGCATAAAACAGTTTACCGTAGTCACATAAATTGAACAAGGTCACGAATTTAGTTGCTCCAGTCTATTGGCCCTCTTATCTTGAAAAATGTCATAAGTAAGACAATGTATACCTAACAAGTGCCCATCGAAATGTTCGGTTCTGGTAATTCGAGGCAAACAACTTTTCGCCCCGTAATGTAATATTCAAAAGTAATCGTTAGCGCTTTCCCTAGCAATGAGTTTGTACTGTAGGGCTTTTTACAGGCACATGCAAACCTAATTCATCTAAATCCCACCATGCTGTCTGACATATTCCACTTGGCTTCATTTTACGGGGTAAGTAAAATGGGTAAATTTATCTCTAACGTAAAAACTGCGTAACAAAAAACCGTCCCTTCTTCCACAACTTGCAAAATGTCACTACTTTTGATCTCAGTTTTTGCAGATTCGTTCGATTTCTTCTTTGTGCTACATGTCTTCGATTTCAAAATAACACAGTGTCCAATCTATTTTTACCGTGGTTCAAGAAAGAATTAAACATTTGGCAGTACGGTGTTTAGTGTAACATACCAATTACTGTTACCAAAGGAAATAATATGTTGATGTGGTTGTTTAACAAAAGGATGACATCCAGGCCAGCTCACTTATTTAACTAAAGAAACATATATCTGACGAAGTGACAAAAAACACAGAGAAACACTTAAAATTCAGAGTCGAGGTCATCAAATCACCATAACTGACTGTTCCAAGACATAACGATAGATACGGTCGATTGAGCTTACCCGAGTGAAGTCGTCTATTTTTCTCAGTTTACGTATAATGCGATGTGACTGAACTACACTGGATGCAAAGCTGGGATTTGCTGCGCTATTAAAATAGACTCAGTATTCAACGTCATCCGTATCAAGGTGATTTTTGAGTAATCTTCATTTTGTACAGCGCTGTCGTCAGCCAATTTTCAGACGAAGTGCTGTTGCACTTTCCACTAAATTGCAAAGAGACTCCTTGCCCTAGAACTTCCTTGTTTTGTATTTTCAAACCCAGCTGTTGATCGACTTCTATGTGTGGCCTCCATGCTCTCTGAAAAGGGACTTTCATCACGCTGGAAGAACAAAACAACATTTGATATTCCTATGAATAATTGGTCTTGAAGTGAATGTAGACGCATATAAATGCTAGTAAAAAAAACTGAACAATAACTTCTGGCGTTAACCATGAAAACTGCGTTTTTCGAAACTGGACGCAGTCAAACGGTGTGATAGCCTTTTTATCCACCTTAACAGCAAACGGAAGCTTAAATTCGAGGATTTTTTGTTCACCAACTTCTCTACAAATGTAGATTTTGTGTTTTGATCAGTTTAGAGTATCCACCAAGGAAATTTCACCTAAAGGGTGGGAAACTTTAAAAAACAGGTTATCAGTCAGGTTTAAATCATCTTCAGATAACACTGACACATTTTGTGCGATAAAAACCTGTGATCGAACCCTTATTATCGAGTGAAAAGTTGGATTTTGTCAGCTTTTTAACATTACATTGGACTGGTCGTAGCTGACGCATAACGATGAGACGTTAACTAAATGGAACGCCATGTAGATCAGGTGAACTGTGGAATGACCGTCATGTAGAACTCAGACTGTACAGGTGGACAGTCGTCCTGGAACAGCAACGTCAGATGAAAAATAATGCTTGATTTCTTAGCATCTGATGACTTCACGTTTACGCTTGGCTGAAACTAGTTTGTTTCTCATGAATATGTATCGATGAATGAATGACTGTCTGCTGCAATAATAAGTAGTTAGGTTCAATCAATTCACGCTTTCCAAACTGTACGGGACCCATATACAGTACTCATCCCAACAAAAAGAGTTTTCCGTGGGGGGATTCAGAAGTGTTCCTTCAGTGAACTTGTTTTCTTCTATCATTTTCTTCTGGCAATTTTTTCTCCTGAGGAAGTCTAACGGATATGTATGCGGTGTTGTGAATAAAAGGATGCTACTTTACTGGGACAGTAAAATTATTTTTAGAAGGGATCCAATTGCGGAAAATCTGGCTTTCGGCAGGATTAGAACCAGCGATAGAAACACCATGCCCAAACGCGGCAAATGCTCTACCAGCTGGGTTACGAAGCCATGCCGGAAGCTCAGAAATGTCATATTTGGGCCTAGTTATCCACCTAACCAACGGTGTCATATGGAATCCACCAAATGATCCAACCGATTGACTGCCCAATCAGGATTTTTCAATCAGTTCTCGCTGGAATCCAACAACGTCACTGATGAGCATTGACACTGAATTGCTGATAAGTAAAGTAAATCATGAGTCCAGGCTAAATGCCTTAGTCACATGAATACATACTGCATACTCTGGGCAAAATTATCCTATCAAGTGTTTCTCGCTCATACACTGCATTGGCGATTAAGAAAAATCCACGCAACGGTCACTGAGCTAAACACGGGCAAATTGTAAAGGCAGTTTGGCGTCAACGAAAGAAAACAACAAACTTGCCGGTGTTTCACAATCCACTAGTCGTCACCATATATCGGTATGGTTACAGGCATTTAATTATATTATGCGCTAACGTTTAACGCCCACCTCTAAGGCAATATGATCGTGACACTCAGTTTTTGCCCAGTTGAAGCACCTTCATTTGTCTTTGAAAAAATGTTTTTGTTCACAGAAACATAGGACAGGCTCTAGTTCACAGTAAGTCATCACGTCACACACGCTCACACGTCATGGCGATCAGTTGAAGGGTGTTTGTTTGACGTGGGTTATACCAACGTAGACCTCAACTAAATGGCTGCATACATGCCTACGTCGAACTCGTAGGGAGCATTGTATTCTTAGGCGTGTTCATGGTACACGACTATATCTCGTCTTGTACATTTCTCATCCCTACTGAAAAAGCCTAAGCAGTACATGAGCCACATTTTAGTCTGCTAGAGTATGTTGTATAGATTATCTACATAATATTTTATGTTACTTATTGGTCGCCCTTGGTCGGTGCTTCAGCAAGATAGGATCGGCCTAATAGAACTATTGTAAATTTTCTCCATGGGAGGCTTGCCTCTTCACAGAAAATAACTGAAACAGACAATTAAACATCGTGAATATTTCTTGAAAGTGCACTTCTCGGATTTATCTTCTTGTAACGGGACTTAATGCACTGAATCTTTGAGATTTGCGTGGATACTGGCAACTTTGTATCTACCCTACAGAAATGTTCACATAACATGGTTACTTGTGCCGTTAAAATTTTCTGAATAATAGGTTACCACTCCCCAGTTGTTAAGATGTTCTCGGTACTGTCCCGCTAAAACCCAAAGGGTTCAAAACCAACATTCACCGAGGTGTTGATTATCACACAGATTTATTATTGATCAGCTTTGCATGTGTGGCACCATGGGATTCAAGCGATATCGACAAAATTGTGAAATAGTAAGCATTCAATAGCGAATTCCACCTATGATGTATTCCGGCGGGTCTCGACGCACTCGACGTATTCTTTCCGATGTTACCCCGTGGTAAGCTTCCTGGTTAACCGGTAACAACGGAGAATAATACCAACTTGTTGGTGAATCAACGAGGTCAACGAAAGTTGGGTGAAGTGGTTGCTAAACATAAATGGAAAAGAAGCATTGTGGATTATGAATGTTTTATAATTTCACATGAGCTAAACTTATTGTAAACTTGAAAAACGTTTCGACAAGGTGCATGCTCAATGTACGAACTATTATGATTAGCAAGCCTTAAGTTGCGTCGTTTTTTAATAAGCCGCTTACCAGCTATCGTTTAGTCAAATAACATAGAGTAGTAATTTCAGTTAAAAAAACGAAAATTGAGCCGTTTTGTCAAGTGAATAAGTAATAATGAAATCGATCCGTGATAGTTTTTTAGATAATAATATACGCAAAATCTGTGCCGGTTAAGCCTTGTAAGTGAGATAGTTACATATGTCATTCTGCTAGCTCTCCGGAAATATTTCTCAAATATTGAAAGTTGGTTTAAGAACTGACGAATTTGCAACAGAATTTACTTGTGGGGATACTGCTGTCTGATCCGTTAATTCGTTAATTCCACTCCGTATAGCATTACTCAATGCCTTGGAATTAATTGCGTGTGAATGCTTGGTAATATTACTCCGTAGGAGGTAACATGAAGTATGGTATCTCGTTTCTCTTTCCAAATAGCACTGTTCACGTATAACTACATAGTGAAGAGTAAGGAGGCTACAAAGCAATTATTAATAGGTGGTTATGTTTGAATAAAAGTGAACACTCCGAATACGGGCGATCTAGAAAGCCGGTTTCGAACCTTACTTGCATTGCAAAATTTTACATAAAAATCGACGAGAGAAAAAATAACTTTCTTTGAAATACTGATAAAGTTCTAAACATAGGTATGTTAACGTCATTTTCACTGATAATTGACTTTAAACCGTTAGATATAAAACGTTCATAATGCGCTTTTGAGATGCTCACCTTTACCTTAAGGAGCCGCACAACTTCTAGTGTTTATACCGAGCATATGCCTCCACAAAAATGGAAACGTTCAATCGAATAATTACAGCAGTTTAACAAGTAAGAGCAGTTTATCAACGAAAGATCTCCAATCCACGAAACAACTAATGTTAAGGAGTTCTTAGTTGTTTTATTTACTCATTTATTCGTGAATATTCATCAGTTTGACTGAATTTAAATGAACCTTGCTAGACAGTAGTATCAGCATTTTTATCCAGGCAGACTTTTCAACCAATCCACTTAGTAGAACACATTAGATGCTAATTTCCTCCTGGCTGGAGTTTGGCGGCAGTGCGCAACCCAACTACAACCTTGGTTATGTTGTCAACTACATTATGTTGTCAACTACAACCCGAACTTCGCGTCAGGCGCGATCAACTTATCATACTTCATGAGAATGCGGTTCAAGTTCAACAATTAAACTTGGCGGAAATCAAATCTACCTAATATTAAACCGAAATCTAATTATTCTTCTGAGAAAAGAAGCTAGCTAAGAAGTGTTTGTGGATACCGAAGTTGCGCAGATTTGTAAATAGCGTTCATTTCAATTTTGCTAGCCTAAATATACAACCTCCCGAAAAAATTTGCCAGATACATATAAATAGTGTATGTTAACTAGCATAATTGGTACACAGTGAAATTAGATTGAAGTGGTCTTCCTGTTTCAGATATTAAACACTTACCGCATTGATATCCTTACTGATGCACCAAAATATTGAGGCTATAAAAGAAAAATATTATATACGTTCATTTTTTTAGAAGGAACGCAACGTCCTTTGAACATTTAAGAAGAAATATATAGAAATACTTAAGATATCTCTCTAATGATTTCGGAAGCCATTATTGATCGGCTACCAAATTCAAACTGAATTTAACAGTCGTTAAATGATAACGTTTGTTCATTATGGAAAAAGTGACCGAAATATCGCTGACGTTATAGTGAAAAGTTAGTTATCAGTTTTACAGACAAAAAATAGACTACGAAAGACAGCACATACTTAACTGGCTACCGGGAGTTCTAATTATTAGTAAGAAGTCTGAAAAATATACACTTCATTTGTGTGTTCGGCAGGTGCAAGTGTATTCCAAACTTCTTGCACACTTTTCTTCTCATAATAACACTTGAAAACATTGTCTTGAACTTATTTTTTACATGAGTTTGTTCCGATACTATTATACGCCGAGAAGTATGCAATCTTAATATGCATACATTCAAGTCTTTTTGCTGATTAGAGACGAATTAAGTGTAGCACCACTTTGAATTCGTTGATTTTGTCAATTGCCTGCGTATGATCTGCAACAACAGAGTTACAAATGTAAACATCTTAATAATTGCAATGTATGATTCGTAACAATGAGTACTTCCATACGATTTGTGGATGGCCATCGAGCCGATTATTAAAAAGGTTACACCATGTGATTGTATGGGTTGAAGAGAACAAGTCCACATCGGTTACGATTACTTCACAGCCCTTCTGAGTTTCAATTTCCTTTTACTGTCACTTGCAACATACTAATTAAATGGTCAAACTGGAATAAACAGTGTGTTGTCTATGACTTGCCCATCGGGTATAGAGTACTAACCTGTTTCAGATGTTCAGACATACCGAGAGACTTCATCAGAATGCTTTCAGTATTCAGGACAAGCTCGTCTCCGGTATCAGCTTCAGATCAAACAAAACACTATAAACATAAAACCAGTTATAATTACTGATGCATGGCAGAGGATTCTGATTTTGTATAAATTGAACATCACTTGCACTTGATAGCTGGAACGTCTATGGGAATGTGGCAGCTTCGATCACTTGCGGGAAACCTAACACTGTGAATCTAATGTCATTTGGGGATTGCAGACGTAGTTACTGTGGTGCCTTGTCAATTGTTTCAATGATGACAGGCTACAACAGTTTTAGCGCCTGGACAAAAGCTTCTGTCTGTGTAGATCAGGGTTTCGTAGCCGGAGTCGGGTAGCGTCCTTAGCGGCCAGGATGCAGCATTTCACACCCCCGATGTGAACACGTGTGACGTGCTAGATATGTCTAAGTACGACGCCAGCATTGACTCTGTAACCCGTCTCAGGGGCGGGCAGGAAATATACTGGAGCTTTTCCGCTGCTGTCCGGTTCTCAATCAAACAGAATGGCGTTCACGTGTTCTCTCTAACAAGCGTCTTGTATACCCAATGTGATCTGCTCCATAGGACCAGGAAGATAAGTAGATACAAAATGAGGCAGCATAACTGGTCACTGAGAATCTGAGATGAAGGCATAGGATTGACGTAGATGTGAAAGTTAAACATAGATGGGTAGCTTGAGAAGTCACATTTAGAGTTTTGTTGTGCCCTCTAAGCAACGATATACCCGAAGCTTTGTCCTCTTTCGACGGGTTAATACACAGCGTTTTGCGCCACACATGAGATTCACGGTCCTGAAGCCAAGAATTCATTTTGATATCCATTAGCGTGAAACTTTTCACTTAGAAGCTTGAGCTCTTCACGTAGCACGTCGTCAGTATACATGTTGTAAATTTGGTCTACTAAACACATTATCAAGTTTCGTTCCCGGTTCGTTGAGGCGAACTGAATATACTGACTAGTTCGTATTCGCTCCTTATTTAGGTCTCGTTGAACTGATTCGTCTAGACTTTTCAGAAGCGTAACATTTGGGAATGATAGCGTTACTTTCTATTCTACTCTCAAAGTGAGCTTCCGTTTCCTCTAAGTGAGTTAGCCAACGCAAGCAGGAAAAATGTTGACATTAATGATAAATGTCATCTACGTATCTACGATCAGTCTTGCCAGTGTTTGTTAAATTATCCCCGTGAATACGTTACCCAGTGGTGGGCCCAGCGACGAGCCTATCGCGACCTTATCCTATTGATGGTAGATTTCCTCACCAGATTGTAACTGGAGGTATTGGGTTTAAACTAACAGGAGCTCCCGGAGGTGCTCATCTGTCACTTTTAACTTTATATCAACCAAGTAGACGGAATCAAGCGCAATATCAACGTTTCCTCTGAATGACACTTACGTAAACAGTGAGCACAAGTCCTGTAGTAAAAATGTTTTGGCTTCATTGATTTAAACTCATATAGATGTAGTGAACCGTAGTGCATCTGCGAGGCTATGTGGAGCTTATCTGTTGTGTAATGGCTTCGAGATTTTAACTTGGTTCGTTTATTGTTTAAGCTTATTTTAGTCTATTTACCCGCGATTCGGTCCCATGTGCCATAGTTCGTACGGTCATCTCACCTACTGCTACATACAAGTCTTAAATTACTGTAATCGAAGAATGAGAGCATAAGTTCGTGTTTTGCTTAGACTGGTGCAGTTTCTCCACAGTGAAACAAGACTAGTTGCACGCAGACGGTGTTAAGCTAATCGAGCGATATTTTGCCACGCTACGGCCAACAGCTGATCAATAATCCACATATCTTTCCTATCTTCTAAACGTCTAGTCGACAGCTCTATAAACAGATTAAATGACGCTGTCCAGATAGATGCAGCGATCAAACATCCTCAGCCAAACTTTATAACGAATGAATGAGCAACAGCTGCAAACGTCCGCACACTAAAATCTATACGTTGTGGACAGATGAACAAATTAAAATCGTATACTTAGTACTAAACGCCTAACTGTTATGACAGAAGCTCCATCCAGAAATTCCCTGAACTAGGTACATACCGTTTGGTGAAGGAAAAATACGTAACCGTTAATACACGACAAAAGCCGTTCAGCTTGAAAATGTTTGAACTAGTTGTGTTTAAGTGTCCATTTTCTTACTAGATGAAAATGTTACGTACACTTATGGACGGCTACAAGCTTACTCTGATGGATAGGGCCAACGCTAATCACGACGTTGATATTCATTGTAACAATGAAAATTTCTTCTACCAAAGGATGAAGAAACAAAAACTCATACCCTTACACTAGTTGAGGGAACTGGCAGTGATGTAGGCAGGCTGCCGTGTTAGCGGTTGACGTGAATGCAAAGCCTCCAAACGGATAAGAAACTAGGCCGACGGTATCCAGTGGAATTTTGAAGGTCATCAAAGTTATTTACTGACTAAGTCGTGACCTCCCCGAACTTTCCCCCACTTGTCTCAGTAATGTTCTACAAGTTATACATTCGATCAGCATACACATTGTGCCCTAGACCCGATAAATTTTACGTTTTTACTGTATGTCCAATTGGTCGCAGAGAGAAAGTCTACAATACGCGCTGGCAACGGTCGTGTTACGCACGCAGACATTCAAAGTGATGTGTTTTAAGTGACCAGGACAAAGATAATGAAACAGAGTAACGGAGTACTTTTGTCATGAATACACTGGTCCTTGAGCGTGAAGCAAAATGGAGCGCAGAAAACATTATACACTGTTTCTATTATCCACAAACTGGCACTTTTTCGACGCCACAGAAGATGAGGACCGTCGGAAACAACACGTACCTCAGTTATCCTCTTTCCTTCATTCACTTCTTCAGCTGCGTCATAACCTGACAGACTAGCGCTATCAAGGTTAGAGAGTCGGTTCACGGTTTCTGTCGAACAGTCATCCCCGGGTGCACAACTCTTTCAGCGAACTTATAGTTTATTTCACATAGTAAGGTGAGCAACCGAATGAAGGGCACGGTTTGCAATGAAAGTGCCACACATGCTGGGTGAACACCAGGTGTCTATGTTCTAGTATGGCCTTCAGGGTGGATATGTCGATGGTCAACCTGCGATAAAACCAGCCCATAGGTACTCTCAGAACAGTAGAGAATCCGGAAACATCCTAGCCGTTATTCCAGTAGTTATTTTCAAGTTAAAACCTGTCATAGATAAATGCCAATAGTGGGTGATGTTTTCAGTCTATCATGTAGAGAGATGAAACGTAGTTACCTCGGATTCTGAGTTAGAAACAAAACATTCGGAATGATTTGGCAAAAGATGTTATGAATGTGAAACCTATTCGAACGTTTACGCTTTGACGGGTGCTTTGGGGTGGTCAGAACTAGACATCAAATCTTTATTGTCCACAGTTCATTAAATATTTCCAAATTGCTCCAGTATTCGTCAGTATGAATAGTTCATCTCATACTTTTTCCACCTTAAGATGTCTCAGCGGCCTTTTCATATGGCTCATTTGGGTTTACGACAAATCATTTGTTTTATCTGACATTGTTCTCTATTTCCCGAGTCGTCCGAATTAAACGGAGCGTATTAGCGCAGTGGGGTAAAACAGTGGATAAACTTCCATCCTGCTGAAACCCAAAAACTGCATTGGGGCTTACAGTAAGCAAACATTTTAGCCGAGACAGGTCAACAAGCGTCGGTGATAAGAAGAGGTGATGAGATCCAGAAAGCTGCTTCGATTACCGCTTCTATGTCTCAGCTGTATACATAGGCAGTTGGTGATGTATTTATGTCTTTGCAAAGTGATGAGACTACAGTTAATTGGGTCAGTTTCTACTCCCTATCCAAGTGCGCTAGTATGAGATAATTAGCCTGGAAGACTCTGGGGACCTGGATGAAGCAATATCAGAAAAACAGTGTCAAGATATTTTGAACCTTAAAAGGTATAGCCTGTGAGACACTGTAATTTCGTGAGCCAGATCTCTGACGCATACAAGTTAGTCATTTTCTGATTCAAATCAGTTAAGCCGCAAACGATTGAACCGTCAGTCCATCAATCTTTAATAGAATTAAGTAGGAGTACCGATTTGCTAAAAAACGTTTACAACTCAAGTTACTGGCGTTACATAATTGAACTTCACGAGTCTGACTAACTTGGCATTGATGATTACCATCCATCACCCTATTGATGTACTACCCCTGTCAAACCTATTTTAATATGTAGTATTTAACTTGTTGATGAAACACTGAAAACAAGCTTGTTTGCTACTCGCTCTTTCTTATGACTAAACCGGGCATATCACGGTCTTTAGCAGAATTATCTTACTTAACATTTCAGGTTAATTGGCCAATTATCCCAACTTCGTCTAGCAGTCGTGAATTTGAACTTCAGTTCTGAATAATCGATGTTTTGTTTTGAGTCAAAATAATTCACCAGAGTGTTTCTTCTGTTGGCTGGGTCTCGAAAAATTGATCTGTACTATGCTCGTACTAGGCCTCTTAAAAAACCTTCTGCAATATTAAGTAAAGCCATTAGGATCCAGATTCATTGCATGCAGAAACCACACCTCTGTTATAACTTGGACAAATCTATTATCAGAGCTGCTTACTAGATGTTCATCATAGTCTCCTTACTCAACTCCCGGTTAATCATGCCAGATTTAAAGACAGATATTCACCAAAAGAATGATCAGCGTTTACAGACAGAAGGAACGGAATATCCCGAGTTTACGTAATCACTATAAAACAGATTGTAGTTCACCTTGATTATTAATGAGAAGCAAGCCTAGTCCGCAGGTGTAATAAATAAGACATTGATGTTTAGTTGAAATATGTGCCGATTGTAATAATCCAATTGAAATATAAGGCGGCGTTGCGTACTTGACAGCGTACCATTTGTGCTCACGATTAATATCTGGGGATGTATGCTTGGTGTACTTTGTTTCGAGGTATACATGCTAACCCTGTTCCTAGTAGGGGGTCGAAAGCAGTGCAATAATTGAAAGGAGTGAGGGACTGCGCTTTCGAACTATTCAAGCGATATCTAGTTATACTTATGCAATTTTTAATGCGATGTAAACCCCACGAAGTTAGTTGGATTATTATTGAAATCGGCTGATCTGAAGCATCACCCAGTTAGACTCAAAGTTTCAAGGTAACTGGTACTGGACGACAGAACTTCGTACAAAATTACCAGCAACTGCTTTCTCTGGAATAATTTAAATGCATGCGATCTCGACAAAAGTTAAGTTTCAGCTTATTTTATGAACGCGTAAAAACCGAGGTCTTTAAGGTTTCTTTCAAATAAATACTTCGTCACCGATTAATCCATTAAGCAATGGAATATCTTTTACCTTAAAACTCTTCTGATAATAATAACAATAAAACGCACTAGGAATTAAATTTGGACATTGTGTCGGCCAAAACGATTCGTCACATCGCTTGTTGTAGGTGGAGCTGCGTACCAAAACAATGACCCATAATTTATAGAACGTATTGCCTTTTTTCCATTGCTATTAGATTACAGGTATTAAGGCTGTCCAAACGTGATAGTAAAAAAGCTTGCTTTACGAGCTCGAGGACTGTAGTTAAAATTCTCTACGTTAACAATCAACAGTAGTATGATAGATTTTCTTGGCTAGTGGCTTCCAACTTGGCTTTAAAAAGATATAGCAGAATGCGAAAATGCGACTCGGATTAGATTCTCATTAATCACATAAAAACCAAACTTCAGATGTGGGTATGGATATTTGGTCGTTTATCTCAGTAGCAATGAGATGATCTGGTAATATTGTGAAGCCCAATATTATTTCTCATTACAAACATGGGATTCGTACGACTAGGTTGCTTATAGTGTAACTTCAATACAACTTGCAACTATTTCGTCGGTAAATCAAAGGAATAATTACACAGATGCAGTAATTTATAAAGTTTGTAAACATCAGTAGAATCTTTTATGAGAGTGTATTGCTTACATAACAAAGGAATAAAAATGTCTATTATAACCAAGTTTGTCTTTCTATACAGTCAATAAATTTCCTGTCCTATTCATTCATTCGTTTTGAAAACTGCTTTTGTTACTATCAAAGTTCAACAAGTCCATTTTTAAAAACAGTGAAATATTGGAAATCTGAACTGAAGAACATTTATGTTTTTTAATTCTGTTCTAATCCCTGATAGCTTAGTGCGAGAATCCACAAAGTGCACAAAATATAATAACTCACTCAGAACTATAATAACCGCGACGGATTTCATGTTTTTTCGTAAAGTATATGCACTGGCAATTATTTTGAAAAGCTACTTTTATAGGGCTGGGACGTTTACGATCTAACTCAATTGCAATTGGTCCATTTGGCCACAAGAAAATTGTTTATGCTGTCTATTCAAACCATGTATAAATGCACGCGAACAAATAGTTTGAAAAGCAAGAGTAACAGTAATCATGAGTGGTCTATCAGTACTTGAGCATGAACCATAACTTGACTCATTTATGATCATAGTAATACAGAGGGTAAATAGCAAATGCCTTGCGGTAAGGGTGAAAGGGGTTAGAAATACATGCAGTCTACACACAGATTAAGATAAGGACATTCGAGAAGGATCATTTTTAAAGATATCCGAGGATAGTTTTTTGAGCAACACGGCAACCTCTTCACTTATAATGTGACAGTGTTCACATAACGGGAACACTGGACTCCAGTGAACAAGAAAAATCGTACTTTCTATTTAATTCTGCGAGAAGGTAATTTTGGATGTCGTCTTGCGTTATCATCATCATCATCGTCATCATCATCATAGCAGCCATGAGCCTGACCAGAGGGTACTGTGGCTCGGACCAACGCTCACCTCAACAATGATGTGGAATATCCTAGAAGAAAACGCTACTAAGAAGTTTGAAAATTATTAAGAGAAGACTAAACGGAAGAACTAGAAATTGTATGGATACAGGCACGTCATTGACTGCGACACACCGCCATCTCAGATAGCGTCTCTAACCAGCGGTGTGAGTGATCACGAGGACCCCAGTCAGGCAGGTGACACCTACCCACTTTACTCAATGGAGCAGTCAAGGTCTCCATATTTCGTGGCCACGTTGTTGGTTGACCACCGCGCAGTTTTAACCAACGGTTGGTGATTTCAGTATAAAATACTCGGTACGGTAAACGATCAGATGACATACGGATTATGTGACCCAACCATCGCAAGCTGTGTACCGTGATTTGTTGGCCAATTGATCGCGCATCCCGAGCGTTCCGGAATACGCACCGGCGAACTGCCACAGTGCTCACACGATCAGTCCACTTAATATGGGCCAATTCGCGGAGACAACGATGGTCAAACACAGCAGGCCTGTTGATGTCTTCTTTGTGAACAGGCCACGTTTCCAAAGCACAAAGCAAAATGGAACGCACACAGGCATTATATACCCTTCCTTTCAGCGACAACCGGACGTCTTTTCGACGCCACAGATGACGCAGTTTGGCAAAGGCAACTCGTACCTTTCCTACCCTCGCTGATATCTCCTCAGCAATATTACAAGCTGACGAGATAGTGCTATCCAAGTGTGTGAAACCGTCCACAGTCTCAAGCGGATTACCTTAATGAAGAAAGTAGGAGTTGAGGTGTCCCAGTCTTGAAGCAACACTTTACACTTTGAAGGTGCAAAGCGCATTCCATACAAACCAGCTCGGTCGCTCAACCTGTCCAGCATGGTCTGCATGTTTTCGGCAGAGGGGTCAAGTAAGACTGGGTCGTCCGCATACTCTAGATCGGTCTGTCTAGCGCCAGGGAGAAGCTCAACACCAAGCCCACTGGATTCCCAAAGCGCACCCTCCAGAATGTCGTCCATGACAAAATTGAACAGGAAGGGGGGATTCGAACATCCCCGACGATGACCACTAGAAGTGATGAACGCCCGAGACAGTTGACCATAAACTCTCGTCCTGCTTGCACAGTGAGCATACAGTGATCTCAATAGATTCACGTATTTTCCTGGGACTCCCTTGCGAACAAGACAGCTCCGAAGAACGTTACGAGCAACTGAATCGAAAGCAGCCTTTAGGTCTAAAAAGACCACGACTGTCGGCTGTCTGTAACAGTGCCGATGTTCCAAGATCCATCGCAGTGTAAAAGTGTGATCAACACACCCTCGATCGGATCGGAATCCTGCCTGTTCTTCGCGTGTCTGAATTTTTCTGGACTTGGTGAGTCGACGCAAAATAAGGCCAGTGAGTAACTTGGACGCAATAGACACCAAACTGATGCCTCTGTAGTTGTCACATAGATTTCGGATCCCCTTTTTGAAAACGGGAATTACTATTGATAGACACCAATTACGAGGTACCTCTTCAGTCCCCAAATCGTTTGGAGGAGTTTTGTTAGTTCTGATATCAACCTCTCCCCACCATCCTTGAAAAGAGAAGGAGAGAGGAGGTCTGGACCAGGAGCCTTATTACGCTTCAATAACTTGAGCTCCAAGACTGCTTCTGCTTCCGATGGAGGGCCATCTGGAATGCAATAACTGACCAATCGGGTCCCGTCGTCCACACGATCTGGTTGAGGCCAACTGAACAGTTCTTCAAAATGTTCAGCCCATCCGTCAGGTCCGCGCGATTGATTTGTGATAAATGAATCATCTTTTTCACACATGGTTTCACTTACACCGACTCGACGACCAGTAGAATCATGGATCAGGGAAAAAAGCTTTCTGCCATTTCCAGATAAAAAGGCTTCTTCCTTCTCTTTCGATGGTTCGACCAAGTATTGTTCATGGTCTTTGCACAATCTTTTAGTCAGCTTGCTTTTAAGTTCTCGACGGTTGTCATCATATTCAGAACCAGGTGGGAGTGAGCGACGCTTGTTCATGAGGTTTATCGACGTGACGGAAATCCAGTTTTGTGGAAAATGAACAGCACCTTCGGCACATTCCTCTCCATGATATGTTTTCACAGCTGCTGCGATTTGTTCCCAGTGTTCCTTAGGATCTCGCTTGATTCGGACTGGGCAAGTTGTTCCTAAATGTTTCCTGGTAAGCGTTCTTTACATCCTCATCGCTCGGATGCCTGTTAAGCACCTTGCATTTACGAG
>JTDE01001287.1:90407-102705 GCA_014338405.1 Paragonimus skrjabini miyazakii
TGGGATGCGCACAGATGCAGCAGTCTTTCGCCATTATCAGTGCGTTGTGCCCGGACACCAAACACCTACTAACCGGTTCTCATTCGAAGAAATACGACCAAGTTGAACAATAAAATCGCCCGCTAGTACGATGATATCTGAGTGTTTAGTTCGCCTCAGAAGGTCAACGAGGACGTGATAGAACTCATCCTTGGTAGCATCTGAACAGCTGTCCGTTAGAATGTACGCCTGTTGGATCGGAATCGGACAGTCAGTCTCGCGCTCACACGCCCACGCTATCACGAGTCCTAACTTATGCCAGATAAGTCATGCAACAAATTAACCAATCACGTGTACAAGTGTTTGCCGAAACGCCAGCTAGTTATTGATCGCTTGTCTTTGTTTATTCATCCCTTATATGCCTGTACCACGGAACCAATTGATACACTTTGTACTTGTGTCTTACCGACTCGTGTTCTCCTTACCCGAGCGGGGCGATTTAACAACGCCGATATGATGAATACACAACGCCTTTCTGATTTGCGTCGACAGACGTTTACCGACGTATTGAGTCTAACAGCGCACAAGCGACTGCTCACTGGGATCCAGTCGAACAAACATTGCTCTACTGTGGAACTCAGTGCGATTCCCACTCCAACTTGACCACGAGATTCAGCTTCAGCGTCACCAGAAATCCTGAGACAGAAGCGCTTGGATCGACAGTTATCTAGAGGTGAGCTCAATTGGATAACCTTGCTAGAATCGTAGACTCGCGTCTCCGAAACACAGCACACATCAATACCCAGACTTGAGAGAGTTCTTGCCAGGGCAGCTTGCTGACAGGCTTATTGGAGAGTGCTGACATTGAAGGCGCCAATGTTCACCAGTTGTCTTGGCCTCAATTATCGCCCGAAGGTACATGGAAGTTAGAAGACATGTACGTAATATAGTAGGAAGAAGTTGTGTCGGGTGAATAATGTCACTGTCGAGAGAACGATAACTTCCGATACTTCGCGGACGTTCATGACGCGGAAGTGGGTTAACTTGATCTCTGACTCAGAAGTCTGACCTGCGAGACAAGAGGGTATAGGGTTTTCTTGGGGGACTCTATCCGGAGCCAGTGACTCATCAGTCCAACTCATTTGGCAGTAAGGGGCTTGCCTAGCCCGAGGGCGCATTGAATAAGTTATTTATATCTGATTCTGAGCACTGCTGCGCGCGGTGGATGTACTCGAAGGTACCTCAGGCTTCTAGGTGATACTGGATGATTTTGGACCGTATTGGATAATACGCTGGTGGTCACGGTCAACCGTTGAATGATCGCAGTGCTCTTTGTTTGAGGGTGCCTTTTCTAACTTCTCTCTTCCCGATAAGCAAGACAATAGTGCCGCAACCATAAAAATCGTTCTTTTGCATGCCATTAGGATCATACCCCTTTACCTAAACACTCCTACGCTGTCAGTAGTGCGACATACAATCCTATGAGTGTAACTGCTTTTCGTCTGACTGCTCCTCTTTGGCCTGTCTGACAAGGTTGCCCTTGGAAGGACCGGAGTCCTTGTCAGCATAGTCCGCCGGATCAAAACAGTACACAAGCCCGACCACTTCACCAACGTAGCAGAACAGGTCGGGATCGTCATGCGTTACACGTTGCCTGATCGCAGGTGTAGACAGGCTACCCGAAATGGAAGTTCACTTTGTAGTGTCGTGGCGGAATACTTGATGTTTGAAAAAATACGTCACAGGCTGCACGCACCTATTCATTTTGTACGAGCGAGGTTTAATAATTGAGTGATGACGGCTTTGATGAATGGGAAAAGTCAAATGCTAGGGTTCAGAAAAAGCATCGTTGAATAAGATTAACGGAATACCTAATTATCACATCGGTTGCCGCGGGCCACTAGACAGAGTAATTGACTTGTTCGTGGTCATACTGCTAGATTTCAGCTAATAGTTGAGTGAGTGTTGGTTGTGGATCACACCGAAAACATATGGACTGCATTACTTAAAAATGAGAAAGTTTCCTTTGAATTTTAGGGCAAGAAACGGTGTGGAACAACACCAGATAACCTAGATCAATATGGTGTTTCACCAAGCAACACTATTCTGTGCAAGTGATGGTAGAACATTTAGAAATGGAATGACTCCCCTAAAAATGACGAGCATCTAAGACACTTTAGCCTATGTGATGACCGGTCCTGCTTGTAACCATTAGTTTTGCAGAAATGCCCTCCTTAACTTGAAATAAGAACAGGTTCAGAAGAAGTAGCCAATCGATCACGCGCTAAGACATCAGCAAATATTTCAGCAAAGGAAAGTTCATGTTGATTATTACCTAAGACAGCAGAGTGGCCCAGTTCAAATTAACGACGCATAGTCTGCGAAGATTGAGAATCTGTAACGTAGAATGGGTTAGGGAAAGGGAGAAATTTAAGTTTAACATAGCTTCACGGTGGTTAGCTCTTGATGCCCAGCATTAGACATGTAGTAAGAGATAATTGCCGACCAGAAACATCCGGCTTGGGCGCAGGTAAATTTAAAAGGCAGTGTAACGGACCGTTAACCATCACGAACTGCAGAAGTACAAACTTCCAAATTAACCAAGGTCCGTGTGGGCAATGGATAAATGCTCTACACTTGACACCCTTGCAAAATCGCAACAAGTTCCTTAAAGGAGGGGCGAGTGTGGTGGATTAGCAAGCCGGAGATACGACTATTCGAACACTCGGCGGAATACCTCAACGTGGGAGAGGCATGTCCAAAAGCCCACAACGAGCAGATCGGGGACAGCGTGGGCGATGGGACGAGTCATCGCTCGACGGGATCGGACCAACGGGCGAGGCATGGCAGGCAAAATAGGATGGACGACCAAATCGGAGGCGCGACTATTCAGACACTCAGAAGAATATCTCGACAAGGTCGTGGAATACGGTCAAAGTCCACAGTGGATAGACCGGACAAGCCTTCAGTCATAGAAACCGGACCAACGGATGAACAATGGCAGGCGGAACCCCCCCCCCGTTAGAAGGCGCCGATCACACAAATAAACCGGGCAGAAGTGCACACAACGTGGGGGCGGAAACTGACTTTATTGGACAACTTTTCGCTATAGTGACTCGCTACTACTACATTAAAACGCGGTAATGACATAATGGCTATCGAAAGTCTTATCGTTAAAAAGTTAGTTGTTTTTCCTTCAGGCCAACTGGTTAAACCTTGTTTAATATGTGAAGATGCTGATGCGGGATATTATGTAGTTGCAAATTATCTTCGTATAACTGATGTTTTTGTTAACTAGAGTTATGGATATTAACTGACAAATAGCCGGTGTATAATACAGCTTGCTTCTTTTATTTGCGATATACACATAAAAACAAACTTGTTAGTGAAGTAATGACTTCTGAGACAGTGTCGCTGTGCATAAACTAAATTTGTTTTGAGCAACCATTATCAAATGGAAGTATGAGTCGACTAGGGGATAGGACGGAAGTAAACAGGTCAGCAAATGAATAGATCTACTCAGGTAGCTGTAACCGGAAAACACGTGACTGGTCACGTGTTATTCTGCTTTATTCTGCCTGACGGAACCAGATGGAGTTGCACGTTTAACACTTCAGATAAGGAAAGTCCACAGCTAATGCAGATACGCTTTGATAATTGCTAATCGCAGTAATCCACAGGAATGTTTAAGTCGACTACTGTACAAAGGCAATCAGTAACCAAAGGCATCTGGGCAAACAGTACTCTTGCAACTATAGTTCAACAAGGACAACGTATGTAGATCAGTTTAATATCAATTGGGTCTAGTGGTGTCCGCAGTGTTTTGGTGCGCACTTAATGACGGTACGCCCTAAATCACTATGGCGCCGCTCATGCACATGACATTTCAGCACTCCAAACCCTGTTAAGCCTGTGAATAAAATTAGGAATGTCCAGTGTATTCTGATAACAGAATCAAGCTTCTACATCGAATCGTACTTACCGAGCTTTTATTAAAATAGACTTAGCAAGCGAATGCGTAATCATAAACTAGTTTAACAGCAAACATCCGAAAGAAGACACCGTCATCAATCACCTTGCAGCAAGTGATGATGTGTTCCACCATCACTTTATGCGTAGCGTCGACATTGTGGTGGTAGCAAATGAACAGGTTACATGCTGACGCTTTTTGTTTCATTGCACGCAATTTTGATGGTTTAACGCCTCCGAACAAACGGGGAAACAGTATACTATGCTCCAACATAAAAATATCGCGTTTTTCCAGGTCTGCTTTAAAAAAGCAGTTATTTTGAAAATGTTGGATTTTATTTTTTGTTACGAAAAATTATGACCGGTTGAAGGTTGCAAGACGTTACTCAAAGACGGAAATAGGTGCAAAAATTACTTACCTACTTGTTACAAGGGAAATGCTGAATTTAATCTACTGGGTGTATTCAAGCATTTCTGACCACTTTGTGGTAAACCATAAACTGATATTCTCTGGAAGAATGGTGGAATTTGTGCGAAACAACTGGCGAACATAGTTCTACTTAGTCTGAAGGAAGTGGCTAAAATTGGGAGCGATCTTTTAAATATATATATACTGAAAATTACCCACCATTGATCGCAGCTGTCGCGTTCCCATAGTTTTTCCAGTCGGCCCGTTTCGAACTGCAGAAGCACTAGACTCGAGTTTCGCTCTCATTAGAGCTCGTCAGTAGTGCATATCATCGCCACTGCCGGGACTAGAACCACGGCCACGCTGTTCATGAGGCAACCGTGTTTACCACTGCAACTTGGAGAGAAGTCCTAGTCGAGGGGTCATCGATATGAGTTAACATACAGTAACTGTGTCTGCTCTCGAGGCGATCGGGCAACCTGATCATTACTCACAAGCGAAAGTGGTTGAGCGTTCACATATGATAATTTGGTCGTGCCTAACGTGAAGTCAATGGCGCAGTGGTTGCCTCATGAACAGCGTGGCCGTGGTTCTAGTCCCGGCAGTGGCGAGGATATGCACTACTGATGAGCTCTAACGAGAGCGAAACTCGAGTCTAGTGCTTTTTTTCGAAAAGGGCCTACTGTAAAGTCTATGTGAATGCGACAGCTGCGATCAATTGTGGGCGGTGTTCAATCTTGCAGATCTTCTTACTTCGTTTGTTTGTATGTAATTTCCCCCCACAACAGCGGTGTCAACGTTTTATTCGTAAGTTGCCACGACTGTAGAGACCGTTATTCGTCTGCATTTGTATTCGGAGGGCATGAGAAAGCATGGCATTGAGTGGTAGTTAGTTGATGATCAACCAGTTTGCAATGTCCTCAAAAATACTTAGCTTGGCTGTAGCTGCGCGCAGAACGCGCATAACCAATTTTATCCTACCATATGAGTCACGGTTTTGCAACGTATACAGATTAATGAAACAAATAAAGACGTACGATGAAGACTTCGACATCACGCAAAACACCTAATTGGACAAGTAGAGACGAAACAATAGACCATTATACTTTCCAGGTTTCTTTATCAGTTTAGACACAGTCGCATTATGTTTGACTAGTTAATCGGCTGATGTTAAGTTGATCAACAGTTTAAAACTTCGCTGAAAATTTGTGAGGCGTGAGTGAAAATATCAGGAAGTTGGTGATGTAATCACACAAGCACACACAGAATGCAGTCACTGTCGCGTTAGGTGACAACTACAACAAGTATGACTGAGCTACGCAAAAATATATTGCAGACGTATGTAAAATGTGTCAATGAAGTACTTTGTACTAACAAGCGCTTGAGTTTATATGGATTATAATGGTCTCAGTGAAGCTATACCTACTTCTGGCAAACGTCAGTGTAGGCAATGTGGAATAATCCTGCTTGACACTGCCCTCACCGAACACTTCAACGGACATCAAATATGTAAGGGAAGTGGTGTTGGGCAATTACACTTCTAAAATCACAATTACGGGCCTCCGCTGTGACATCGTAACTTGGCTAGAAGAACAAACTCCGCCCAGTCGCATGCAGCTTCTGTCATTGAGTAGAATCCCTTCAAACCCAAATATTTCATGTTTGGATATCTTCAGGATTAACAAACCCCTCAAGTCACTTGCTAGCAAGATTCAGTAACCTCTGTAAATAAGACGGAACAACTCAATAACCTTGGTGGAACACACTGTCATAACAAAATGTGACACAACCTGTGACTCACAGGGTTTAGTTAACTCAAAGCTGAGTCACGATGTTCATGGATGTGGCCTGCAAAGCGATACGTTGAACGACGTACGTAACTAAATTCACATGGACGATTAAATTGGTATACACAGAAGTGGCATCAGCAGAGTATCCTTCATCTCCTTGGTCACGATTTTGTGTACGAGACTTTCCATACTCTCATCACTGTGTACTGTTATGAAAAGATTTGCTATTATCTTTGGTGACTCCACTTGATCGCATATTTCTGTTCTGTTTGCTCAACAACTGTTGTGATACTATTTGTTTTGATGGTACAGATCCGTTAAATCGTGAAGAGTGGCCGGTCTAAATCACACTCCAGCGAATTTAAATTTCAGCTAACCATCTGAATACCGAGAAAATATGTTGTCTAGTATGGTCATGCTTCCTTGTGGCTCTAGTTTCATAGTAACGTACAAAACTTATATCAACGTCTGAAAACAAATTAGCATAAGGATTTAAGTTTGGAATAATCATTATAACATAGGGGAGAAATGAGAATTGTTCCAGTTCTCTGTCCACAAGTGCAATCAATTTTCATTTAAGGCCAGCCATTAAACAAAGGTTTAATGGCACTACTACTTTAGGCGCTTTTCCCAAGTGGCAAGCACTGTAATCTAAATTCGCTCGCCTTTCGCCTGTCAAAGATTTTTATGTATGTTAACGGGCATAACCACAGTTATTTTCACGATCCGTCTTAAGGATATATTAAGTTTAGGCTGATCAATGAAACCTTTCGAACGCAATTCTCTGTGCAAAACTAAACTTTCTTCTGAATTCTCAAAGGCTTATGAACTGAATTATTCTAAATACGTTATCTTAGCCATACTAGAGTATAATTTTCAAGTATCTAACTATACTTTAATTATCTGTTTGTCATTTAATACACTGTATAGGAGGTTCACAGAAAATTCTGCTGGAGCGCGCTGACTGCAAGGAAGTACGTGCGGTGTTCAGATTACGAAACCTAGTTTAATATATACTGCAGAGCTGGACAGTGTTAATTCAAGAATGCAGCAGATGATGGAAGGTGAAATCTTGGTGGACTTTATAGATGAATCTATTAGGTAGCTTAGTGAACTGCACAGATTGCTTCTGAAACATTTACAGTGAATTAGTTGGGGACGACATCACGGGTTAGAAAATCCATTAGGTTCCAGTTCTGTCCACGTAAGATGGCCGTCATTTGAGATATTGTCAAATGCTGATTTTATAGACAGAATATTGAATGGCTGAATCGTGCTGTCGAACACGGCTGCTGCCACGATCAATTCGTATATGTAAGAAATTTTCCTAATTTAAGTGACCTGTACACAAATAAATGCAACTTTGTATACCGAACACACAAGATTGGGGTGGAAATTCCGGAACTGACCACTCTGGATTCAACATCAATCACAAATTGCTCTCAATATTAGAAACGCTTTCAGTTAAACTGAAACTATATTCCTGTCATTCCAAATTTCCACACTATAGGTAGGCATAGAAACAGCTTTATTAGCATCGCTAGTCATCAAAATACGATGCATATAAGTGATAAACACAATGAGATTTCGCTTGAGGTTCATCGGAGTGCTAATACTAATTCCAAACACAAACGGGTCCATTATTTCATCGGATATACAGTTTTCCTTGGAGCTTCATGCACTTATGACAAATCGTTAAGATTCATGTTTTTGCCTTGTATTTTTGACACAGCGCGTTAAAACTGTCAGGGTTGTGACCAGTCAGTGTAATTTACGTTGCCCAGAAATGTCCAGTCATGTGTTTTTGTAATGTCCTAATCGCAATCGTATAAATGATGGCCCCGACAAAACATCAGTACATTTTGTCAATGCTAGGTGCTCAAAACTGGTGCCGATCTAGAACGTCATTAGCAGTGTTGAAGCAAAGTTTTGGAAACAGATCCTACTATCGGCCATGATTAAGTAATACCTATCAGAATATTGATAAGTAACGCGTACATACTATGGGGCAGATACCGAGTCAGTGTTTTCCTGTCTGTTACGTTCTCAACCGCCGTCTTTTCATAGTTAGAAAAACGATGATTCTGACATTAAGGCCAGTGTATTTTTTAATGTGTGGCATGCTGCACTTCTAAGTAGGGAATAAATCTTTTAGTCATAACTTATTAATGCTGGCACTTAACTTGTTGGTACTGGAAACTGTAATCTGTTGGTGCACAGTTAGGCGACATTTGTCAAGAATGCAGCGACACCCGAAGACCCCGGAGGATATTTCCAGGGAGAGACAAGTCCCACAGTTTAATGGAATCAGTATTCGCATTAGCCTGTTTTCGAATGAGCAGTCTTGTATTAAAAGTAATATCATTGCTCATTCGGCCTTCATGATCGTTAAGTTTAAAGAGGGAGTTGCAATTAGACAGGACCTTAAAGAAAGCTAGAAAACGAGTTGTGGCAGCCAGACAATATCTTGAAAAGTCGAAAAGTTCATCACTCGATTTAGAGTCGGAGCAACACCAGAGACTGCTGTTGGTTAGACCACACAATTCTGCAAGCCTGCGTGTCAAACAGCATCTAGCAGACTGTCAGAATGTAGTTTGTCTTGCTGTCCGTAAGCTTGAAAGTCACCAAGAAGATTTTGCAGTAAAATCAGCCCTCAAAACCTTAGACGAATTCCACTGAAGTGCCAGGGGTTGAGTTGACGTATCCCAACGACGATTCGAGAAGTTCCTTCAAGTTTTCAAAGCAACCACAATATTATATTGAAGTCCGAGTGGCAGGCTGCGGTCGAGGAATAATATACCTTCTACTCGATTGTCAGAGAAGAACTCGCGAAACAACGGAGGACTGTATAATGCTGCCACCATCATCGGCGTACGTGAAGCCAACAGAAGTATTGCAAGACCCTTTGGACAGTCGGATCAGGTTGCCAGATCTCGGATCGATAGGTAACTGAAAGGAGCTCGACAAATTTCGAATACTTCTGGTGAACTTACACGGTTGTCTGGTCGCATGAAGAATTGCAACACCTCTGCTACAGGTGGACTATAAAAGTGATTTGACTTCTCCGAAAACACTGAAAAATATAGTAAGGGGAATATTCTGCAGATTACAGTTTGAATGAGCGCGAGCCGAAGTTGGCCGAGCTCACTGAGTTTTTTCGTAACGCGTGGGAGTGGCGTGAGACAGATTTGTAAAACTGTGAAGAGTAATGATAATACTCGTGATAAGAAGATCTATCCAAGTGTAACTAGAAAGCGGGAGTCAAGGAAAGGACCAATAAGTACGTTGAATTTTGCTACCACAAAGTCCTGTCCTGTGAATTGTGATTTGTGTGAACTTGCACACACCCTCGAAGGATGTCCTGAGTTCATAAAGCTTGATGTACCTAGTAGGTGGTATTTTTCACGACGACTGGATAGTTGCATCGTGTGTATTAATACGTCACACAGGGGCTTCGGATTTTCAAATGAAAACTCGTGTGCTGAAGACGGCTGCCGAGGTCGCCATCACCATTTCCTTCGTAACCCCAGGGTCCAAGCGAAGCCAGTCTGTACGTCGACGGGCTCCAGTAACAAGTGCGCACAACTTGAAGTTATTACGATGTGTGTGGAAACTCCAGCAGGCCTTGCCACAACTTATACTTTCCTTGACAGCAGTTCAGCAGACACCCTCGTCAAACAAAGTCTTGTTGATAGATATCAAATTGCCACAGTTCAGTTGTGGCTGACAACTACGACACTTGGTGGTGCATTCAACTCCTATTGTGTCGAAGCAAACTTCAGGTTGCTTCCTTTGTCACTGGATGAGACTGGTGAGGTTGATGAGGCTTACACTATAGAGGATTTGCCGTTTTGACTTGTACCTCACTTGAAATAAACTGATCTGAGGAGAGATTAACTAAAGGGCGATAAATATATTGCTAGGATGTAATGCCACGGAAGCACACTAGGTACTTGACCAAACAGTCAGTGGACGGAAACGGCCGCATGCGATTAAAACCCTGCTTGGCTGGATAATTTGTGATCCATTGGGTGAAGGTGCCAAATCATGTGCTTCTTTGAACTGTAATTCTCAAGCAGATTCTTCCGTTATGGAACACCCTAGAATTCTGTGTAGTGATACGGCAAACAATACAGAATCTTGTTTGCTGGAAGACTACCTAGCTCTAATCGTTGTTGAAGATCGTGTTCGTTTGGTTAATGGTCATTTCGAAGTTTCGTTAACGTGGTGGGCTGTGAAGGGCTTTTTACCTCTCAGTCGGATAAGGAACTGCCTGTTTATTGAGTAAGAACTGCGTTTGAGTTAGACCGTTTTAATACGGTTCGACATTAGCAAATGATATACTGAACAAGCACCTGTGAATGTTGAGCACGAGTATCTTGGTCAGAAATGGTATGTGCCACATCACACTGTGTTTAACCCTGAGAAATCTGATAGACTTCCTGCGGTAGTTGACTGCGCTGCAAGATATCGTTCCACCCAACTGAACGAACAGCCGTTACAAGGACCAGACCTCACCTCTTGAATAATAACTGTGTTATCGAGGTTTAAAATCTACCCGGATGTTTTTGCAGCAAACACTGAGGAGATCTTTTGCAAGTCCTTGTGCTCAAAGCAGGCCCTAATGCCTTGAGGACACTTTGGTGGCCTCAAGGTAATCAAAGAAGTTAACCCATTGAATATCGGATGGTGGTGCATTCAATTGAGGCTACTTTGTCCCTCGTTTACGCAAATTTTGCCCTGAGGAAAGCGACGGAACATTTAAGCACATATACGATGATAGGTTGTGTCAAGCCATGCATACAGAATTTTTTTTTAACGACTATCTATCACTCTTGACAGTTGCATCCTTGGCAGTCGGCTGTATTCAGAGTTAGACATTAATGCTGTCAAGAAGAGAACCTCAACTAACCCGATGGCCGTCATGTAGCCGTGAAGTCTTTGATAGTATCACGTGTTCTGTGTGAGAAGTAATTGGGTTATCAACCGGGTATCAAGTCATAGCAGGCAAACTTATCGTAGGCTTTAAACTGACAAAGAAACCAGCTACTAGGGGTGGTGTCCGCTCTGTCATTTCTAGCTTGTATGCTCCTATTTGGTTCTTTCCTCATTGCTACCACCGGAAAAGATATTCTTTCAAGAGCTGTACCGCAAAAGGCTGGGGTGGGACAACCCACTCAACATGGACGACGGCTCAGAGTGGTACGACTGGTTAAAACATTTACGAGAACTTGGTGAAATGCAGATTTCCAGGTGTGTAAAACCCAATGAGTTTGCGAAAAGTGATCCTGAGTGGCATGTGATTTGTGGCGCATTTGAAGTAGGATATGGTGCAGTTGCTTATGTTTGCGTCTGTGATGACAATAGTGAACGTTTTTGTACAATGCGCTTTTCGAAAACTCGGGTGGCACCTCAAATCAAATTCTGTTCCTCGATTCGAGCTGACCACAACCGTACTTGCTGCTTGTATGTTTCAAACGATTCGTTGATGTCCGTATATTCGTTTCAAGAACGTGAACTTTTGAACAGACTCGGTGATCATGTAGTATTATATCAACAATGGGGTTAAACGTTTCAGCACCCTGATTACAAGTAAACCGTCACATATCTTTGATGCCTCAGACACAAGGCAATGGAGACGTACGATCACGTGATAACCCCGCAGATAAATCATCCCGCGGAGTGAAGAGAGTGCGGTGAGTATGAGTGGCTATGTGGTCTACTGTTCCTCGGGAAACCACCGGATGTATAACCGGGATGTTTAAACACACTGAACCTGTAGAAGCTGCTGAGTTAAAAAAGGCTGCAGTAAAACTGAATATTGTGAGCAACTCTAATAAATTGCAGTCTGTTTGTTACAGATAGTCTAATTGGCACAAAGTGTTGACAGCCATCGCTTGGTTGAAGCGGTTCAGCTCATTTTAGAGTTTTATGAATACCAATCATCAAAAGGGCAAAATGGATGTAGGCCGTCTGACGCCTGTTGAGTTACAATCAGCTGAGGTAGATGTTGTGCGGCTAGTACAGTTTAAAGTATGTCCTCGTGGAATGACAATTTCGTCTAATTCTTGCGCTCAAGGAAAAAGAGAGACACTGGAGAAAATCTTCATTTATAGATGGATTTTCATTGTGATTGACGGCCTTCTCTCGG